>JAXQQM020085729.1:0-29314 GCA_034641835.2 Pinus albicaulis | reverse complement strand
ACTTTACTATATTGTAATTGGGCTCGAGGCATTTATATTTTCAATAAATGAGTGGTCGATATTGCAACCCCTAGCCATATTTGATAAAACTAACTATTGATCAAATAGCTCTCCGTGTGAGAACCTCGAACAATGTACACTCTCGATCATCAACCGATGAGCCTAAATTATATAGGCTTTCACACTAACGAGATGGTGGTTTCAACCACTCCCTCGATATCCCCTTAATGGAAAAATGGTACTAAACAATAACATACGCCTGTTGGTCTAGTCTCAGCTAGGCTTAAAATAAAAAAACATAAAAAAACTTGACAACAAAGGATTTCATTTTCGTCTTTATGCTTCTAAGTCCATATTTGTTCATTCTAAGTCAAGGCTTCATCTTCACTTCCTCGCCATGAGGTAGTGATGTATTTTCACCTCATTTCTTCCCCAGTGATGGAAAGCTTGAACGCTTATCCTCGCCCTTTTGAAAGTTATGACAGGCTTAATAGGAAATTGTTTTCTCTCACCATTTCTGGTGTCATGCATGTAAATATTTGTGAATGTTTTAGAAAAGATAGGGTCCTCCATGAAAAGCTCAAGCTCCATGGGATTCTATCTAACCATAGAGCCTCATTTATATGCTTTCTCCTTCATGTTCATCTTCCTTTATAACCAAGTTGCCTTCTTAAACATGTGACACATGTAAAGAAACAAATTGACAGAGAGTTGTTTTGCAATGGGTTGGACTTTTTCAAGGTGACAAATCACTGATACATGCAAAGGCTGAAGGGTTAATGATAGAGAGGAGCTTGGGCGATTTGTTTAAAAATTAATTTGACAACTTGAGGGAGGATGATCACACATGTAACCACAAAAAACGATGATGAGACAAAATATGATCTTGAATGCTTGGGAATTATGAAAAAAAACTTATTTTACCTCACCTTTATCGTCATCCATCAAAATTTGACACCTCACACCGCTCTAACACTCTTTGTAGGAAAAACCCAGTTTCGTAGTGAAAATCGTTTCAGGCAGTTTTGTAGCAAAAATTTCTGATTTACTATATAATTCACTACGAAACTTGTAAAACTGACAACTGAAATATTTTGTGATTTAAAAGCATGGGGATGAAAACTAAATGAGATGAGGTAGATTTGAAAGATATAACATGGTTTGAGGTGGATTTTAGAGTTAGGGTAAACAACACCCAATGCAATTTTTTTAGTTATTTCATGAAAATGACTATGAGACATCATGAACCTAGGTTAATGACATGTAGAACCCTATCAATGAAAGTGTTTAAACTTATGAGTGATAACAGTTTCTCCAGTTAGAAACTTGTTATCGAATGGATCAAGGAATGATAATGGTACTAAACGTGATAAATGAGAATAATCATCAGTGATCACATTCACTTGATTAGTTTCAGATGATGGTGGGTTGGTAAATGATTGAACTTCCTGATAAGCCAATTCAAACAGACTCAAAGGAATCTCACTTCCATACAAGGTCAATTCAAACTCTAAAGGCACAATCCAATTATCAAAATATTGTATTGTGCTTGATGTAATCATATTAAACTGGAAAATATTATGAGGAAAATTGGGTGGAGGGAGTGCAAAAGTTCTCATAAGAGATGAATTCTTAAGTAAACCTACCCCAACATCTTCATACAGAGTAATCAATTTTCCAAAAAGGAGTATACTACTTGTATAATTAAGGTAATAAGTGTAGTAAGACAATTGGTCTACTTTTACGATTTTTCCTTTTTGGGGAAACATTATCATACGAAAAATGGAAAGACCAATTTTGACATAGCATAGGACCAACTTCGTCCCAGTAAAAGGTTATAGTCTAGTTGAGCATCAACAACTTCAACTCCAACTGCAACCATTTTACCTTCTAACTCTATAGGTAGATCATTTAGAATTCCATATGGATGAAAACCTCTTCCATCAAATGATTTAAATTTTTTGGGAGATTGATTGATAGTTGGAGAACCCAATGCTTTCCAACAAGCAATAGACATGATGCACGTAGAATATCCTTCATCAATTATCATGCAAAAGACTCATTTATTTTTGACAAAAACTGGTATTTGGAATTCCAGTTAATGTGAAAGTCTAGGTACATAATTTTCAATATGAAACACGATGAGATTAGAATCATGAGGATAAATAGCTCCTATTGTTGACAAAATAAATTTTCTTTGTGTTGGACAAGTCTACAACACTTCAAGGGTTGACATTGCTGAATGTGACAGCTAGATCTTCAACATTGTTGTAATTCTGAGCAGCTCGTGCATGTGGATTGAAAGCTGACTTTCGAAGAACACCTTTAGTAGGTGGTCAAATCACCATGTCAAAATTATGTTTTTTGTTCTGAAATGGTTCAGAAAGAGGAGGGATTGATGTGGAAGATTGACTGGGTGAACTAGTATCATTTTCATTTATAGGAACCTTATATCTCTAATCCTTAGATCTCGTGGCTACCATAACTTGTGGGTAAATTATCATGATATTCGTCGAAGTGGAGGAAGAAGAAGGGTTGTGTGAAACCATATTACTATATTGAGAGGGGAATGGATCCTTCAAAACAGTAGGGGTGGGTGAACCTTTAAATAATTTAGTAACCTAAGAGCGATGAGGGCACTCCTTGGTGTAATGATCTTCATCAAAGATTAAACAAGGATAATGAGGATTTTTCTTTTCATCAGATGATTCGGTTTTAACCTGATTTCTCTTTCTAGGAATTTTTTTTTTCTCTCTACCTTTTCCTTTATTTTTACCTCTGGTTTATATATTCTTACTAGTAAATGAATCCACAGCACTAATCTGAGAAGTAATTTCGGGAGAAGGATTTCCTTTGGGTGAATTTGATAAATTTATAATCAGAGTAGATTTAGAATTTTCCTTCTTACTCTTAGATTGGCCAACAAAACCGATCACACTATCAACGGTGTGAGATCCTTTAGGAGTTTTGTAGAAATTATACAAACATATGTATATCAATGGATTCAATCCATTCTAACAATGTACTAAATCTAGATATTGAATCCTTCTACAAATATATTGTGGAAATTAAACACAATCTCCAATCACATGAAGAAAAGAAAGAATCAAATCAAACCACAACATGGATAATTTCCTGGGGAAATATTGCTGCTCGAAACCCCTCTCTCTTCTATTTTATATTAACCATGGAATCATGAAACAATTACAATGCACTCTTCTCACAAGAGTCTCCTGCATTCTCACAATTGTCTCACACTGTCCTGGACAAAACTGGGCAACACTTAACCAATTCTCAACCTCTAAACAATATGTCTGCCTTGCGCAATTACTGATGAATGAAATCCCTATTCTTTAGGAATTTTTTCCTTCCAAAAATGTACAATGATCATGGGAAATCCAATGTATGTCTAGTTGCATGCAAGAAACCTACTATTCACACAACTAATAGTTAACATTCCTTTAACCTTTGTCTCAACTGGGTCTCCACTGGAACAGACATGCATGCAACTATTAATAGTAAATCATCAGTTGCATGGAAAATCACTGATTGTGAATTAAATAATATTTAATTCACTTGATCTCTCACTAGTGCAACAAAGAGTTACAACTATTTCAACTGACTCTAACTCACCTAACTAAGTTAACTGATTACTCATGAATTAAAATAATTCACCAACCATAATTCAAACTCCATAACTAATAGAATTACTCTGCATGCCTCACCAACCACCCTCAACTTGAAATACATGAGCTAACTGAGTTTATCACACTCAGTTAACTATTATAGGTGATCATGATATAATATTACATTTTAGTGTTTGATTTAATTAAGGGAAAATTAAATTAGACACTGCACCAAATTAATTAATTAATTTAGCCTTCACACTAATGTATCGTTAGGACTTGTTGGTCCCACACTAGTGTGTGTGCTGCAATTTCTTATTGGACTTCAACACTCCCTCTCAACAAGAAAGGAATTATCTGCCACCCCAATCTTGCCTCTATGGTATTTGAATTTTCTCCTGTTGAGCACCTTCGTCGGAATATCTGCATCTTGATCCTCTGTGGGAATGTACTGAAGTAAAATAATGTGCCTTTGAACATAATATCTGAGATGGCGGTACCATATTTCTATGTGCTTGGACCTATCATGGAATACCAGATTAACCGAGAGTTTAATGCAACTCTGGTTATCACAATGTATCACAGTCGGATCCATCTTAGTGTCAAAAAAACCAACCAGGATATTTCTCATCCAGATGGCCTCACATGTAGCTTGACTTGCTGCCATGTACTCTGCCTCGGCTGAACTGAGTGCCACAGATCGCTGCTTCCTGTTGTACCATGAAACTTTTTTTTATCCTATGTTGAAGATCCCTCCTCATGTGCTATTTCTATCTGATGGACTGCCTGCCCAATTTGCATCTATGAAGCCTTGAAGCTTCACTCCCTCTATCTGTTTGTACCATAATCCATACTTTGTAGTGCCCTAGAGATATCTCAATACATGCTTCCCCGCCTTCCAAAATATCTTGATCGGTTTAACCATAACTTGACTCAGTTGGTTAACTGCGTCGCAAATGTCTGGTCTAGTGTTCACCAAGTACATCAATGAACCCACTAACTGTCTGTAGATACTAGCGTATACTACTTCTCTAGAAGTAGCATCCTCTTTCTTCCAATTTCCTGGAAGAGGAGTGTCTATGGGTTTACAACTCCCCATGTGAAAGTTACCCAGTATCTCTTTGGCATACTTGCCTTTAGAAACAAAAATTTCACCATCCTACTGCCATATTTCCAAACCAAGGAAATGGTAAAGGAGTCCCATGTCCTTCATTTCGAAGTCCCTTACAAGATCCTCCTTGCATGAGTTTATCAACTGCTCATCACCTGTCAAAATAAGATCATCAACATTAAGTACGATAATCAAGAGCTTACCATCAACCACAATCTGGTATAGGTTTTCATCCGCTTCACTTTTGGTGAAGCCCAACCTAGTGAAATAGTTGTTAATCCGAGTGTACCAATCAAGAGGTGCTTGCTTCAGCCCATATATTGCTCTCTTGAGTCGACACACATATGACTCACTGTCAAAGATCTCGAAACCTTCTGGATGCTCTATGTACACTTCTTCCTCAATAACTCCATT
Source organism: Pinus albicaulis (assembly GCA_034641835.2). Taxonomy (NCBI): domain Eukaryota; kingdom Viridiplantae; phylum Streptophyta; class Pinopsida; order Pinales; family Pinaceae; genus Pinus; species Pinus albicaulis. The sequence goes on along the minus strand of JAXQQM020085729.1, from coordinate 24,163 downwards.
GAGAAACACAGTTTTCACATCCATCTAATGAATGTACCATCCCATCTGCAATGAGAGTGCAAGGATAGATCTAATGGAAGAGTACCTCGTGACTATTGAAAAAGTCTCTTCATAGTCGATCCCCTCAACTTTTAAGAACCCCCGGGCCACAACTTTGGCCTTGTACTTCTCCACACTCCCATCCATTGCTTGCTTCACCTTATAGATCCATCTAGATCCAACCACTGAATTTCCGACCAATCTTGTGACAATCTCCCATGCACTGTTCTTGACAATGGAGTCATACTACTCTACCATGGCATCAACCCAAATTGGTTGTTGCACTACTTCCTGAAAGGAATATGGTTATTTCACAATACACTTGCTCATAAGAGCCATGTATCCAGTAAACCTGTCTGGAGACTATATCTGTCTATGTAGTGAAGTAGGAGCTCCTACATTCTCTGTTGCATCAAGCCTCAATCTATCAGCTTTCGTGGTGCGCCTTCTACCATTTTTGGTGGATGGCTCTCCATGAGTGTTTTCTGCCACTCCATGATCCACTGCATGTGGTTGCTCCACATCTTGAGGTTCATTCTTTGGAACCAACAGTTCCTCCTCTGCATGCAAATCCAGCTCCCTCTCAAGGAGCAATCGCATTGCTTTCTCCTCATCAAATTTTATATCTCATCACACAACATTCATTCTGTTATTTTTCAAGTAGACCCGATAGTTGTGGGGAGTTTCAGTGTACCACAAAAATATCCCAATCTCAGTTGTTGGTTCCAGCTTCTTCCTAGTGTCTTTGGTCACATGCACATAAACAGATGAGCCAAAAATCTTAAAATGTGAAACATCAGGTTTCTTACCAGTGAAAGCCTCTTCTGGTGTACTCATGCCAAGTATCCGATGAGGACAACGATTTTTCAAAAATATTGTTGTGTTGCATGCCTCAGCCCATAGATGCAACGGTAGGCCGTGATCATCAAACATCGCTCATGCTACACCCACAATTGTTATTTTCTTTATTTTTGTGACCCCATTCTGCTATGGGGTATGAGGCACAATTAACTCTCTCTGAATTCCTTCTTTGTTGCAGAAGTTCTTGAATTCATTGGATATTTAATCACCACCGTTGTCGATCCTAAGAGCCTTCACATGCTTCCTCGTGTCTTTCTCCACCAGTGCGTTGAACTCAAGAAATTTTGAGAACGTCTGATCTTTCTTCTACATCAAGTAGATCCAACACTTTCTAGAAAAGTCATCAACAAATATCAGTACTTATTCTTTTATTTCGAAGTAGTATAGAATACTCCACACACGTCTGATTGAACTCTCTCAAGGATATCCAAGGCTCAGTTCTCCTTCTCATGAAAAGTGGCCTTTGCATACTTCCCCATAGTACATTCCTTGCACATGTCTGACTGTGCAAGAGTACCCTTGGGAATACCCATAGAAATTTGTTGCATGACCTTCAAGGCTCCGTGGTGTAGATGGCCCAATCTCTTGTGCCATAGATGGCCCAATCTCCTATGCCATAACTCACCCTCATCTCGGTTCACCACTTTGTTTTCCATACCCATCAATGTTGCACAACCATCTACATCAAGTTTATAGATATTCTTAACTTAAATCCAAATCTTCTTGGCTTGTCCTGTTGTTTTGTGTCACAGGAAGGATTTTCCCTCACTAAAAACAACATCATAGCCTCTATCCTCCAACATTGTGATGAGACCTAAATGTCTCTAGAAGGTAATTATACCAATCCCGGTAGCATTTTACCACCTGTCATCACCCATTTCGATATGCATCTGGAGGTCCTTCTCCTCCAAGCTACTGAAAATTTATTTGTCTCCTGTCATGTGAAAGGATGCACCACTATCCAAGTACCACACCAATCCCATTGCACTTGACACCATGCATGCAATGAGTGAGAATTCAAGCTCAAATTGCGAGGCAAAAGTCTCACCAGCTATAGATCCTGAAGCCTTCGTGTTCTTATTCTTTTGTGGACAATTAGTGGCATAATTTCCATGCTCGTGACAATGAAAACACTTCACTCTGGACATGTCATGCTTCTTGCAATCTTTACTGGACTTAGATTTGGAATGGAATTTCTTTCCTTTCCCCTTCTTTGCCTTGGTATCCAAAGTGCAATCTTCTTCATCATCATGCTTAGACGAAGAACCATCCCTGGTATTTCTCCTGAATTCTTCCTGCACCAAATCTGACCAAAGTCGTTCCCAATCTCACAACTTTTCCTTTCCATTGATAGAGTCCTGATAACTATGCCAACTCTTGGGAAGTCCTAGAAGAGCTAGGCTCACCAAGTCATCATATGTGACTGTAATGCTAACGCCCCCAAGCTCATCCCGACATTGGAAAAACTTTGTTGAATATTTCAGCATTGTGTTACCTTTCTCTATTTTGATTTTCCTGAGTTTATCCTTCAGTGCCAATTTTCTACAATCACTGCTGCTCTGAAATAGATCTATCAAAGCTTTGCACATTGCATATGGTTTCGCTTTTCCATGGAGACTTGAGACAATTTTTTCTCGTACTCCCTCCAATAATATCCTCCTCGCCTTTGCAACCTTCTTTTGCCAAGCATCAAGATTTCCAGCATCTAATATAGTGGGTTTGGGAACATCATTGTTAATGAATTCTTTCAACCCATTGTCCTCCAATATTTCCTCCATCATGTATTTCCAAGAAATATAGTTAGAGCCTCCCTCAAGTGCATACTCCAATATCAAGCCATTGAAATCCATTTCGATTCTGAATCGCTTATCGCACCAAGAATGTCTTTTGCAAATTCAAATTCTATTCAGTCACAAACTCAGCTTCTCCTCCACTATAGTGATTTCATGTGCTCTAATACCATGTATAAATTATAGAAACATATGTATATCAATGGATTCAATCCTATCTAACAATGTATTAAAGCTATATATCGAATCCTTCTACAAATCAATTGCAGAAATTAAACAAAATCACCAACCACATGAAGCAAAGAAAGAATCAAATCAAACCACAACACAGATAATTTCCTGGGGACACTGCTCAAAACCCCTCTGTATTCTATTGTATATTAACCATGGAATCATGAAACAATTACAATTCACTCTTCTCACAAGAGTCTCTTGCACTCTTCTCACAAGAGTCTCCTGCACTCTCGCAACTGTCTCACACTGTCTTGGACAAAACTGGCCAACACTTAGCCAATTCTCAGCCTCTAAACAGCCTATCTTACTTACGCAATTCTTGATGAATTCAATCCCTATTATTTAGTAATTTTGGCCTTCCAAAATTGCGCAAGGATCATGGGAAATCCAATGGATTTCTGGTTGCATGCAAGCAACCTCCTAATCACACAACTGATAGTTAACATCCCTTTAACCTTTGTCTCAAATGGGACTCCACTAGAACTTACATGCATGTAGATATTAATATTAAATCATCAGTTACATGGCATATCATTGATTGTGAATTAAATAATATTTAATACTAGTGCAACAAACAATTACAACTATTTCAACTAACTCTAACTCACCTAACTGAGTTAATTCATTACTCATGCATTAAAATAATGCACCAATTTCAATTCTAACTCCATAACTAATAGAATTAATCTGCATGCCTCACCAACCACCCTCAACTCGAAATGCATGAGCTAACTGAGTTTATCACACTCAGTTAACTGTTACAAGTGATCATGAGATAAGATTACATTTTATTGTATGATTTAATTAAGGGAAAATCAAATTAGACATTGCACCAAATTAATTAATTAATTTGGCCTTTGCACTAATGTATCGCTAGGACCTGTTGGTCCCACACTAGTGTGTGTGCTGCAATTTCTTGTTGGACTTCAACAAGTTGAGATTATTTGACCAGGGTGAGGAAAATCCGAAATTTTATCATACGAAGTGCAAAAATGTGTGTAAAAGAGATCTATATATTGGGCACGAGAAATGACTTTCTCTTCAGTTACAACACCTCCCTTCGCCACATCTTTAGTAATGTCTGGAAGTAAATATTTTGTAAACTATTCAGCCAAATCTGATCTGGAATGAAAACCTTAACTAAACGACGTCTACGTCTCCATTCATGTATATGATCGAAAATATGAGTAGACGAGGATTGTTTTAAATAAGTAAAAAGTTTAGTATTAATATCATAATGAATTGGTAATTGAAAATGTGTCAAGAAAGAAATTGCTAAGGCATTGAAGTTATGAAAATATGCTCGCAGTAATTCAATGTAGCATTTTTCAGTTGAGCCGGTTAAAGTTCATTGGAAAAGTCGCAATCTAATGGAATCATTGATTAATGAATTTTACGCACACCAAAGATGATATATCATGACATGGTTTGATAGGTCTTCCCTGATTTTTCTTCAAATTTTGGAATGTCACTGGGAAACTTAGTAGGAATTGTCAGCAAAACAGGAAATAGTAAATAGGATGATTCATTAGCCAAGACAAATCTGGTAAACTAAAGTTGCAATGAAAGGTAAATTTTGATTGGGATCTTTTTGTGAAAATTTATTACCCTGTGGGATAAGTCCAGTACCTGGAGGAGGATATCCAAGATATCCTGGGATAGCCTGAGCGGTTGGAATTTTCACTCCTCCAGGATAACCAGGGTAAGACATACCAAACTGCGATTGAGACGGAATTTGATAAGTATGACTAGGGTATGTTTGACTTTGGAAAGGTGGATTTTTTCCCATCTACCACAAGTAATATTTCCCCTAAAATGGTTGGCATTGTAAAGGTTTTCCTTGAAAGAACTAACTTTGATAAGGTTGACCTTGAAAATTTTTACCTTGAAATAATTGGCCCTGAAAATGTTGAACTTGAAAACCTTGGCCTTGATATGATGTTTGCATAGTTCCCATACCAGGTTGTCCCATAGATATTTGAGGTATAGACTAGATCATAGGACCATCTTGATAAACACATATTTGACTGATAGGTTGAGTAATCGACTGCACCTATACTTGAGGGGTAATTGGAACAAAAGTTTGAGGTACTCTGAGGATGGGTGTTTGTGGTGTACTTGGTTGTTGAACAGATGTTTGTACAGCGGATTGGACAGGAGTGTGTGGACTTCTCAGACCAGGATGATGACTTGGTTGTTGAACAGAAATTTGCAAATTAACTTAAGGAATTCCCTTAACATGTTGTTGGACTTGAATCGGAATACCTTGAACAAGCATTGGCTGAATAGGTTATCCAGTAGGCTGAACAGGTTAGTAAATCGTTGCACGTGGAGAAACTTGCAAAGTTTTTTAAATAAATGAAGGGTTCCAAAGGGTATTCATCCCTGGATAAGAAGTACCAACTAAGGGTGGGGACACAATGGGTTGACCTAAACTAGCTTGAGGTATCTGACCATAGTTTTTATCATTTCCAGTTAAAGGTTCCGGGTGGAGGTGGTTGTCCCCCAAGTGGATTATAAGCACCTGTTGGGTTAACTTGAGTATTACCTAAACTTTCAGAAACCATATTTATATACTATTCTAATGTCAAACCTTGGGAAGTGGAATTTGATATACCAGCTGACATAGTAGAAATTTGAGATAAAGGAGAAGCTCCTGAAAAATTCCCAGAAAGTGACTGATATCCAGAAGGAACTGACATATCACCATATAACAATGATTCTGGAGAGCTTGAAAACATGAATGTATCAATAGGCATACTTCTAGAATTCATTCCCGACATATTAAATTCGAGCGAAGAGTAAAAAGGAACACGGTAATGTGGAATACCTTGACCTAAAAATTTCAAAGGTGTGAGATACCAAGGATTCAGTCCAAAAGGAGAAATAGGAAGCTCTAAAGTAACAGTCTATTCAACAGTAAAAAATGAAGTACCTAGAGTTTCTTCTTCCTCATCTGTAGTAATATATTCGATATTAATGAGACCAGCGGCATATTATCAGTAATAATAAGTTTTACTTTGGGTGAATGTGGAGTATGAGTAGGGGCTATAACGTCTGAAGGAGACTCGAGTTCCAAAAAATCATGCTCGAGTTCATAAATTTTTGGCTCAATTAATTGTGCATCTGAAACTTCACCAATATCAAATTCTAATCTAAAAACTTCAGTAACTACTAGTTAATATTTCACTAAGTTTGTTTCAAATTCTTGAGTTTTATTCACTTCAATTTCATATTCCATAATGGTAGATGTTTCAAGTTGATATTAGGTCCCAGATCCTGTTAATTTTTACCTTTAAGCCAAATATTTTCCAATCAACTCGGTGTATACTCAGGGGGTTTACCTTGCATTCTCCGTGAATGTCTTGGTAAATTAGCCACAATGAATTTTAATTAAGAATTCATAAAATATCAAAAACTCACACCTAAGGCCTATAAAAATTAAAATCAAACAAATAACACATGCTCACAAATCTACAAATAAAACCACACAAACAACCTTTTCACAGTGAAATCACTAGCTAGTGATGATGATGGAGATAAGCTGAAAATATCAGAATATGCACGGATATGTGGGTTATGGGCCCACATAAATAATGAAGCACACAACAGTGGAATCACATTATTGCAATTATAAACAGATCACAATCGCACCCAAAACCATATTGCAGATCTCAACATTTATGATATCGCATGTCGGAAAATATAACAAATAACTTTGACATCAAATATATAATTATGCCGATGCGAAATTGCGATGAAGATGTCGCATCGCAACATCACAACTTCCACAGCTTATCACAAATCAGCCTCCCACAAGTTAAGTCTACACCGATGACTATTAAATCATAATTCATGTGATGTGTGATAAGCGCTTGATTGTTATGTCGACACATGGCTCCTCTTCATCACATCGCAAGTTATATCGTTTAACTTGCGACGTCCTAACGCATAAATCTAACACCAATATTGTGATGTAATATTCCTTTTTAGGGATATTTTAAAATTACGGCAAGTGATATAGAGATCTAGATGCAAAGGGAAGGAACAACAGATTTACAGTGAAACAATAGCATATATATATAAATCATGCACAGACACTCAAGAAATGCCATTGGAATGCTGAGCCATTTCATTAATATGCCAAATATAGAGGAATACAATAATGATTAAAGCGATAGCTCCTATACTTGCAAAGGCAAGTTAAGATCTATTCTCAGAATGTTGTGGTATTTCAGATCTGTGTTGCAGGGGACAGCTGTGACTCAGATCTGCATTCCAGTCGATGTTAAGCGACTGTGTCGCTGCCCAGACGTGCCTCCTCGCGGATCTATGCGTCCTCCAATTAATCACGCCTCCACTAGTTGGGATCTGCAACAGTGCGATCTCCGCCGATCAGAGACTCCCCAAAGACGCGTAGCTATTTTTGCAAGTAATCACATATCCGCGATCCCTCCAGAATTCAATCGAGCTTCACCAATACGGCTGCGTTCCACTGTGCAGGGATTAAATGTGCTGATCTTCCACAGGCGTAGTATAGTTAACCAACGCACTACTTCTCCAGAATCTGCGATCCTCCACAAGTACTGCGCGGTCAATAAACACGTTGTCCCACCACAAAATACTGGATCGATCTTCCTACAAGACACTGACGGAACTACCTCACCCGAGCAGGCACTCGAAGTCCCCTGGGGTTGAGGGCGAGATCTCCGATCGGAGACACTCAACGAATCCCGGTATTGACTGGGAGCAGACTAACAGCCAGCGTGCCCAAGTCGCAATGACCAATTTTGATTTCATAAACTTCCATGATCCCCGAATGAAGAAGTGCTCCTCCCTTTTATACGGGTCGGCCGCTCCTGAATCCTACGGCCGCCTCAACCCACCATACCATGGTAATGTGATACCAGGGTAGCGCTCTTATGCCGCGCGCCCCATTCGGCCCTCCTCATTTATTATGTGCGTTTATATTGCGTGACCCATTCGACCCTCCACAATTACCATATGCGTCTATTTTTAGAGTGAGTCGTGGTCCTTTGACTCACGTTTATTCCTAAGCTTAACTATATAAAACAGAATTAACAATAATTAATATTTCCAATTAGCTATGCTAATTGGGAATATTACAATCTCCCCCCGCAGAGTGTTGCTTGACCCCAAGCAACTATAGTGATGGGTGCTTCAAGATTTTCTCATTCTCCCAAGTCGCATCCTCATCCGGCAAATTATTCCACCTCACCAAGAACTCCCGGATGGTTCTGTTTTGTAGTTGCCTATCCCTGGTATCAATAATCGCCTCGGGTTGTAATACCAAATGTCCTTCATCATCTGTCGGTGGCAGCTCCTTCGTTACGGTCACCCGTTGCCCCAATGCTTTCTTCAGACACGATACGTGGAAAATATTATGAATCTTCTTTGCTGAGTGACTCAACTCATACGCAACTTTGTCAACTCGGCGTATGCCGGCATGGCCCATAAGAGCAGGGGCTTAAGCTTCTTGGCTCATGCATTTCGGTGGCCGACTGTCGACAGGAGGAAACACCAAACGTAGGTAGAACCCCGAGTCTCCTAACTCAAAGGCTAACCCCAATGTTAGCAGCATATCCATCATAGGCTCAATGTGGGCCATCTGGACCTCACCCAAGGAAATGTCATGCCTGATGTCCATAGTATCCTCCTCTACTAACTCAGGCTCCATCATATGCTGCTCTGGCTGAATCGTCACAAAGGACTCATCACCCAGAGTATCTCCTACACAGTCCCCTGACTGCTCACCCTGCATACTAGAACACAGCTCTGGTCTACTGTCATCATCATCTCTGCTTGGCTGCTCTCGCTCCCCAGAAGCATCCTCATATGATCCCATGGACTCATTTGAAGAAGAGTCTTCATCCTGGCATACGGAAGGAATGCCTACCGGCTCTACCTCTGCCACCTCATCTGCATCTCTCAAACATGAGTGATCAGGCCCCCAAGGTTCTTTGCAAATAAAGCAAAGTCCCTTCCTCCTCGGCTCCGGAAATGAAGGTGGGCTGAAAATCTGAACTTGGCAAGCATCATGTCCATTAGGGGAATTTTGAGGTCTAAAATGGGCCTCCTAAGGAAATTATAAAATAATAGTGGAAAACATCAAATAAGATTTGATGACATCATCAAATTTTAGAGGGAAAAATGAAAAAACTACTTTTTCAACTCATATTTTCAACTTATCTCCCAAAGTTTTTACTCAAATTTCGAGCGGGAGTACTCATTGGATGTGAAATTTAATTCCTCATCCAAGGAGTACGCATGTTGCATACTTTCGATGGGTCCTACTACACGAAAAATGAGAAATACATAAAAAAACGTGATTACAATCACGTTTTTATGTATTTCTCATTTTAAATAATAATAAATATCAGTATCAACCTCTGGAAATATCCTTGGATGAGGAGGTGTCCACGGCAACAAACCCGCTGTGTCGCCCTGGGGGAGATAAGTTGAAAATACAAGTTGAAAATGTAGTTTTATTATTTTATTATTTTTTAATATTTTTATCCTTTTACTTAATAAATGGTGAATCATCCCCCATGGTTGACATCATCATATTCAATCCTATTGGTCATTATAAAGTTTAATTTGGTTGTACATTTTTCTTAGGAGGCCCATTTTAGACCTCAAAATTCCCCTAATCTTTTCTATCTTTGTCCTTCTCTCCACTCATGACAAGTTTAGAGTGTATGCTGATCCTGGGCTGTAAAATCTTTTCCCTCCAATGGCAAAGTGGAGAAAAATCCTCCAAAGAGGGTCCCTTCAACAATGAAGACCAAGCTGGCCCCAGACAATTCATCCATGAGGAATAGGACATGGTCATCATGGATCATCCTAATGAGATGTCTGTTGAAGGTTTTACATGATGCTACATGATGCAAACAATCTCTCACGAGGATACAACGCAGTTTCATCCACTGCAACTTCAGAAAATTACATGGCAAGCAATGTACAAGATCCATCACATCTACTAATGGATAGTAAATGGTTGAATATGACAACAACATAAGACCAAAAACTTTCCCATGGCTGTACAATGGATGAATATCAATCTCATGGCCAATCTCAAAAGAGAACGCACATGTAGTGGTGGTGGCCATGCCTCCTCCCATGCTCCCATTAGAACATGTAGTGCAGAAAATGTGAGAATTTTTCCCGCTCACGGACACATCCAACTCATGTGTCTCCCTCATAATCAAGCTTCCTATACAAGTCTGGTCTATATCAGCAAATGGAGACATGATCAGCAGCAAAATGAAGGAAATTCTGGAGGTTACAAGTGATGGAAAGGGGTACCAACAGCTTCCCCAACAAGTACAGCGCAGTTTTACAAGTTGCTGCTTGATGAAAATATGAGGCAAAATGTTAATCATACATGTTTTTATATGATACTTGCTATAGTGTGACAACTGAACATACATGGGGTGATAGAACATTTTCCCAAGGCCACAAAAGAGATGTCTGCCTCCATCATGTAGCTTGGCCTAATACAACTCATGGAGCAATGTGATAAGCTTGCCCCCCTGTGAAGCAAGGCACTACATAAGAATGGTAAGAGTGTGCAAATCAATGAATGTCTAAACAAACTTCTCACCATATGCTAGGAGTAAGATGGTATCTGGGTCCATACATGAATCCTTCATAGTGTTTTGGCATGCTATGGAGAAGAATGAACCATGTGCTTCAAAAAGATAATCCTCCTTATGCTTGAAAACCCAAGTCAAGAAGAAGATGCTATAGATGTCTATATCATCATTGCCTCCTCTTTGTTCATCCAGTGCAACAAATATGAAGTGATCCTGGGACCTATGGGTTATAGTTCCACTATATCTCTATCGGGCACGCTTCATCCATAAAGTTCTGCTTCAAGGTGATAGCACTGTGAGCTCATGCAAATAAGCTTCTGTCAATACAAAGCTCTGTTCTTTGACATGCTCCTTGTCAAAGACTCCTCCAATAATGCTGCAACAATTGCGGAATACTCCCCAAGATGGAAGTGCTTCCAAGCCATCATCAAAGATCAAGGAGATAATGCCATCTCCTCCTCCTGCAACATCAGACAAAGGGTGAGAGCAAATCTGCCCTTGCTCCCCCAAGCAAAGCAACAAGACATTTTGCTGCCTCCCCATACTTCCATCATACAACTCATGTGATGAAGACACAATGAATGATATGAGTATCATATCAACACCATGCATCCATACTCTATGCTGCTTGATGATGCAAGTATCCAGCCATCTTCTCCCCGTCCTCCCACTCTTAGGAAGAGTGTTTGCCAAGTGATGGCCAAACTCTTTCAAGAGTAACCAGCGCAGCCAAGCCACTTGCTGCCCGGTATCATAGATCTGCAAGTAGCCTCCTAGCTCCTCGCTCATCAACCACATCCACTCAATCACTTGTGGATGCCTCCCTCTTTTCCTCATTCTGGTACTCCTCCCATGACGGTTACCATCCTCCCAAATCGAATTTCTGACTTTGCACTTCATGGGAATTTGAAATGTAAACTTCTCAAGGATCAATGAGACCCTATCAAGAATCAAATAGGTGGTAGGCAAAAACCTCTCATCATGGTGTGTATGGCTCAAGGGATGTCCAACACAAGCATGAGAGATGTTATCCATCCTAAGATGTCCTCCATCTCCTATCTGCTCTGGTGAGAAGGGAAAGAAATCATTGCTCCCCGTAGTGTATCGAAGTGCATCACTAGCGAGATCTCTCCTGGAGACCTGCAAAAGAGAATCTCCACAATTTTCTAAAGAAGTTACTGCAACAATAGTTTGTGGAAATTCTTTTATACCTTGATGTGCATTTGGAACTTCTTGTAGAACTGCAAGAGTCCCATCCTCAAAAGTGTTGGCTGCCCCAACTGTCGATGCATGTGGCTGCTCCTCCATGAGTGTGCCAGCGTTTTCACAAGCCTCCTCAAGAGGTGATGTGATCTCTTCTTGATGAGAATTGGAAGCGCATGGTACTTCCTCTTCCTTTTCTTCAATCTTCTTGACCTCTTCTACGGTGGATGCATTTCTTCTGGATCTAAAAAGGGATGAGAATAAATTCACCTTTTTCACCGTTCCAGTCTTCTTGGGCTTAGACTCACAGGGGCTAGTGGATCCTTCATGCATGGGAAAATGTGATCTCCCAGTGGTACGCGGCAACTCTGAACTCTGCTTGCTAGAAAGTCCTTTGTTACCACTGTACCTTCCTCCTTCATCCTGCCTAAGCTGACAGTAATCTTTGAAGGGCAAAGCCGTTCTGAAGTTTTCCCCCATGGACTGCCATTCATGGAAATAATCTCCATCATGATAATGTTGATATCCTCCGTGATGGTTGCGGGGTCTGCTGTCCTGCTTGATCTGAACAAAGTCTTTGAATAAAATGGCATCCCTGAACTCCTGCCCAGCTGCCTGGTACTCAGCAAAATAATCACCTATGTGGTCAGAGTCTAGTTCCTCCTGTGCTTCTGTCTCAGTTTCCGTGTCCAGAAAAGTGGGCATAGTGGAACGGGCGGAGGCATGTGGAGCTTGGTGCAGAGTGGCAACTCGTTCTTGCAAATGGTGATATGCGCCCGACCCCTCACTAACCTGGCGACCCCTTGAGGTTTCACGCTGTCTACCCTCCACAGCAATGAATCTTTGACCCATCACCTCTATTTTCCTTGCTAGATCCTGCACTGATTTGAGGAGTGCTTCCCCAAACTGTTTCGCATCGCTATCATCCGCCATTGGCTCTCCCTGCTCTGCTTCTACCGCAGGCTCCTCCTGTTTTGCGTCCACCACTCGAACGTAGTCTCCATCTCCGTAGGCGTTCTCCTCTCTGTACTTCCCACATCTGTGGCAGACGTAAGGTTTTTCTTCCGATGACATAGACTACCAGCTCCACAGGCTGAGCCAGATCTATGCTCTGATACCACTGTAATATTCCTTTTTAGGAATATTTTTAAAATTACAGCAAATGGTATAGAGATCTAGATGCAAAGGGAAGGAACAACAGATTTGCAGTCAAACAATAGCATATATATATAAATCATGCACAGATACTCAAGAAATTCCATGGGAATGCTGAGCCATTTTATTAATCTGCTAAATATAGAGGAATACAATAATGATTAAAGCGATAGGGGCCTATACTTGCAAAGGCAAGTTAAGATCTATTCTCAGAATGATGTGGTATTTCAGATTTGTGTTGCAGGGGACGGCTGGGACTCAGATCTACATTCCAGTCGATGTTAAATGACTGTGTCGCTGCCCAGACGTGCCTCCTCGCGGATCTATGCGTCCTCCAATTAATCACGCCTCCACTAGTTGGGATCTGCAACAATGCGATCTCCCGCCGATCAGAGACTCTCCAAAGACGCGTAGCTATTTCTGCAAGTAATCACCTATCCGCGATCCCTCCAGAATTCAATCGGGCTTCACCAATTCGGCTGCATTCCACTGTGCAGCGATTAAATGTGTTGATCTTCCACAAGCGTAGTATAGTTAAAAAACACACTGCTTCTCCAGAATCTGCGATCCTCCACAAGTACTGCGCGGTCAATAAACGCGTTGTCCCACCACAAAATACTGGATCGATCTTCCTACAAGACACTGACGGAACTGCCTCACCCAAGCAGGCACTCGAAGTCCCCTGGGGCTGAGGGCGAGATCTCCGATCAGAGACACTCAACGCGCTAAACAGCGCTGCAGACAGGCTAAACAGCCAGCATGCCTAAGTCGCAATGACCCATTTCAATTCCATAAACTTCCATACCCCCCTGAGTGAAGAAGTGATCCTTTTTATATAGCGTCGGCCACTCCCAAATCCTATGGCCGCCTCAACCCACCATACCACGGTAATATGATACCATGGTAGCGTCCTTATGCCGCGTACCCCATTCGGCCCTCCTCAATTACCATGTGCGTTTGTGCTGCGTGCCCCATTCGGCCCTCCTTATTTACCATGTGCGTCTATTTAGAGTGATTCGTGGTCCTTTAACTCACATTTATTCCTAAACTAACTAGATAAAGAAAAATTGACAAAAATTAATATTTCCAATTAGCTATCGCTAATTGGGAATATTACATCCTGAGTAGTCATTTTGATCCCATCTGACTCCCTAAATTTGAAAGGATCACCAAGCGCTTGTCCTTTCACGCTTGTTTCAAAAATGAAAGAGATAGAGTCACCTTTCATCCGTTTCTCGACTCTTAAAACATGAAATGGTGAATTTTCTAAGTTTCAATGTGGTAAAATTAATCACCCGCGATCACACGCCTTATTATATTTTTCCTGTTGGCCGTTTGATTGTGTGCCTTGGTTTTTAGCCCGTGTGCAATTTTGAGTTGTTGATGGCAACTTTTTCGGAGTTCACCAACCAAGGAATCCCCTCCGATGGGAATCTTGGTCATTTTCCTCCTTTTGGGAATGTTGGTGTTCCTTATATGGCAACGTTATCCCTTCCTGGGTTAACTGTTGAGTTGCCTGTTTGGTTGTTCTCAACCTCTGTGGTTCCGAATGTCTCGGCTACTGGACAATCAGTGCCTCCACCTGAGCAACATCATGTTGATTCCAAGGTGGACCTCTCCCCTTCTTCGCCTGTTTTTGCGCCCTCCTCTTCTACTTCGCCTGGTGAAAGTCTGGATTCGAGTAACCAGGTGGCTAAGAAGAAGAAGAAGAAGAAAAAGAAGAAGAAGTTTGATAAAGGAGAGGCTAGCTCTGCAGCTATTGTGCTTAAGAAGCCTTCCATCGATAAACCTCCCAACCCTCCATGGAAATTCAAATTCCCTTGCATGTTGTGTCAGGGAAACCATCTTCTTAGAGATTTCCCTGGCATTCCCAAGGTGCTCGAAGTATGGTCCAACGGTCGTCCGCCGTTGCCTTTGGCTTCCCGGAGTTAGGTTGGGGGCACGTCTTCAGCTGCTGCTGGTAAGGCTCTTAAGAAGCAGAGTAAGATTACCAATCCCTGTAAGTTATGTGAAGGGCACCATGCCATTCACCTTTGTCCGTATATGGATGAAGCCAAGCGAGTTTTGGACATCTCGACTGTTTCTACACCATGCCTTCTGGCTGGTTACAAAAAAATTTCTTTGAGTCCTCCACCAGCTGATCCTACGATTGGTCAAGAGTCATCCTTGGTCGATCTCGCTCCCTCGGAAATTCAAATTCAAGAATCCGTCCCTGACCAACCATTGGTCGTGGGCTCGTTTGAGCTAGCCCCATCTACGGTGCACAAGGTCTTTTCTGTGGAGAGTGGATCCCATACCCCTCATGTTCTGTTGGTTTCTTCAGATTCTTCGGACTTGGAGAGAGATTCTCCTGTCCCTATACCTCAAGAAGCTGCTCCTCCACCTCCCATGATGGAGGTTCCGGAGGATACCCCTCCCACCTTCGAGATGGAGGTCGTGGAGGATGCTCCTTCTTCTTCCGTAACACCAGAGGAAGACCATCTTGGTTCGATGGTAGCCCCTCCAAGTAGTTTGGTCGCTTCCTTTGATTGGAATCGACTTGTGGGATACCGCCTTCCGTCTTATGTGCCTTTCGAGATAACGGTACAAGCCTTTGGTCTGGTTGTGCCCAGCACCATTATAGACGAAGGTGCGTCTGTTAGTGTTCTATCCTCAACTACTTGGAAAGCTTTTGGCTCGCCACCACTTGCGCCTGTTACGCAGAATCTGTTGGCATTTAACATAAGAATGAGTCAACCCTTAGGGATCCTTCCAAGGTTACCTGTTACTTTGGGAGGTAAAACTGTCCATATGGACGTGATGGTTGTTCCAGGCCCCTTGGATTTCAATATTCTCTTGGGGCGTGATTATACCTATTCCATCGGAGCGCTTGTTTCCTCCCTCTTTCGTGTGATGTGTTTTCCACATGAAGGACGGATCGTGACCATTGATCAGCTTTCGTTCTTTGGTCCTGATATGGCAGTTGGCTCACCATCATCCCTTCTTGGTTTTTATCCACCCGTTGTATCTGCCCCACTGCAGGTCAAATATGTGGCTACCTACCCCGTGCCTGTACCCAGTGATAGTTCCGTTGTGCATCAGGTGCTGGGGGCATTGGGTCCTGACTTCCAGGATGTTTTCCTTCCATCAGGAGTGGAAATCTTGGAAGCGATGACTTCTTGTTCATTATAATTAGGTTTTCGGAGCATGGTTCCTTGTCTTGTGTCAAGCTCCCTAAAAAATGAAACTAGGTTGTCGGAGCACAGTTTGTTTCCTTGTGTCAAGCTCCCTAAAAAATGAAACTAGGTTGTCGGAGCACAGTTCGTTTCCTTGTGTCAAGCTCCTTAAAAAATGAAACAAGCTAGTTGGAGCACAGTTCATTTTCTTGTGTCAAGCTCCTTAAAAAATGAAACAAGCTGCGGAGCAGAGTTCCTTGTCTTGTGTCAAGCTCCTTAAACCATGAAACAAGGTGTCATGAGGATAGTTCTTTTAATGTGTCAACCTCGTTAAAATAATGAAACATGTTCTTGTTCAATTCGAGTCTTTGTTTAGATCTCGTAAAATCCCAGTCGAGTCTTTCTTAGATCTCGTAACTTGAACCTTCACTCCATCTGCCTTTCATATGGACTGAAGCTTGGGGGGCATGTACCTCGAATTGAGTCACCATGCTGGGGGCATGCTCACTTTTTCAAGAATAGTTTGTTTCCATTTCAAGCTTGTGTAAAAATGAAACTGGTTTCAAGCATAGTTTATCTTTGTTTCAAGCTTGTGTAAAAATGAAACCAACTTCAAGCAGAGTTTCCTGATTTCAAGCTTGTGTAAAAATGAAACCTTTCCCTTTACCTCTTGTGATTTCCATTTTATCAGCTTGTTTCTGCCATATGAGCCTTGGTTTTCTCACTCCATCGTCACTATCTGCTTGGCCGATCATATGCCTTCACTTGGTTTTTTTACCCGTTCCTGAGGAACCGCTGCGATGAGTGGTCTTGTTAGCCAGCCTCTCAACCTTTATTTGTTCAGATAAGTTCCACCATTACCGGAACCAGTTGCTACCCTTTATACCACTCGTTCCTCCAGGAGGAGTCAAATTTCAGCTCTTTTCTGACTCTCTAAACATGAAAATATTGCCGAGTCCCTTTTCGTTTCGATCTTGTTAAAGTGGCCGCGAAATGACATCTACCCAGTATACGTTTACCCCTTTTTCGGGCTGGGTTATATTATTTACGAAAAAGGAATACCCTAGCCTATCGCGACTAGGAGGTTTTCTCAGACATACTTTTCTACCTTTTCGGGTCTGAGAAACTATTTACGAAAAGGGACCGTTGGAGTTTACTTTTCAGTTGTCTTTTCAAACTCTCTAAACATGAAAAGACGCCGATTTCTTCCTTTGTCAGACTCGTTAAACCCTGATGACATCGGATTCAGTCACAACGACGCTACTCGAGTCTCTCCTTCCTAGGGCTCGTTAAACGTACTAGGATGGACTTATATGACAAGCATATGGTATCCTCTTCAAGCTTGTGTAAAAATAAAGAGGTACTCACTGAAATGGTGGGAAAAAATGGAACCAGGATCATTGTCGTGTCAGCAGTATGTCGCTCTTGAACATGGCACTTGTCTGCATTCATGTCGGGTTGGGGACATCTCATCTCGTTTTTTCACTTGCCTCCGTGGGTTTGGATAATCCCTTTTGACCTCTCATCTGCTCAATGCCTCGTCACTATGACCTCTGATCTTTTGATGTCAAATACTGCCAAGTCCACTGTCGTGTCGTTTATATTTTCAAGAGAAGTTGACCTCTGCAAATATCAACCTCCCTCTGATTCTCATCTGATCGTGATTCACAAAAACATTATGTTCCTCTGTCTCGTGTCAATGATGTGGGAAACATTATGGCCCACCTTCGATCAAGGTCACTTCCTGTCGACTTCAACTCATTATCTGGGAAGCTGATCTAGAGACTCCCTTTTGGTGCCTTGGAGCCTGCATGCCTCAATGGCAGGTTCTTCGCATTCGACGCGAGGTTTTCATTATTGGCCTCCGATCGAGTGATTCTATGGGTGTTCGATGCCAGCTCATTGACTCACATGCCGTAGATTGTACCTGTAGTACCTTGAGGGCCATCGTCATTATTGGTAGTACCTCTCGCGTCTGTTAACAACTTTCATCATTGGCTGGTAATCAGACGATGTTCTTGCATGTTCGACTTCAGCTCACATATTCACATGCTTGAACTTGTACTATGTTCGGGTTGAGATGGAGCGCAAGACCCTAGATTTTGTCTGTTGTAATCCAGGCTGCGATTTTGTGGATTATTATGATTAGTTACATGACTCACTTACTGGATGGCTGCGACCATACCTGAGTCTATTTATCGATCCTCACTGGATGGATGCGCCCATGCCTTGGATCTGGATTATTGTATACTCTACTATGGATGGCTGCGCCCATACCACATATATATCATGTATTTGAGACATCAGTTTTACTTCTTCACACAGGTTTTTCGACAGCGGAGTTTTCAGTTGGACACGTTCTCGTAAAGAATTTCACCCCTCTCTCTCTTTCGGGCCTCATGCTTTAGGGGGCATCTGTTACACAGTAATTTGTCACCATCCCTGTAATCCCCATCCCGCACATTGGAGGGCCCATTTTGTGACCTGTGAGCAGTAACATGGCTTGAAACCACTTTCATGACATCCCTCTAAACAAGAGCTTTCATTGCCCTGAAGACATCTCCTTGTGAAAAACCCTAAAAATGGCCCTTTTAGCATTGGCGCGAGCAGGAAGTTCAGTACCCGTGCCAATGGGGAAAATACTTCAAAGAGGCTGCGCCAGTTGGTGCTCTGTCCCAGAGTCGCACTTGCGCTAGCCAATTTAAGGAGTCTTTTTTAAAAATAAATGGTGGAAGTTTTGTCCTAACTGATCAAGGAACTGATATCTATCTTGAGTTGGGAGGTTTGGCTACGGATTTCCATAGAGAGGAAGTGGTTTGCCACATCTCATGGAAGCTTCCTTGAGGATAGGGTCAATCCCATGATTATAGGGATCCCAACTCCCCTTCCTCCATCTATAAAAGCTTGCCTATCTCCATTGCAAGCTAGTCTTCAAGTTCCCGAATTTCTAAGAGCCTTACGCTACAAGAGCCTCCATAATTCCCTTAAGGCAAATTTCAAGCAAGGAGACTATCGTCAAGATCCGAAGAGAGAGGTTTGTCCCATCCTTGACAGGCTTTTCGAGACATGTTCTACTGGCGATCAGCCGAAGGAGAATTCAGCGTCAGAACTATGGTTGTAATTTTCCTTTGATTGATTATTAATGAACGACTATTGGTTATGGTTCCACTCTTGTTGTTATTTATGATGATGAGTTATGTCCTTTTTTTTTGACATATAGTTGCATCCACTGGATTTTACGCTTGCGTTTGTTTTGTTTCTCGCATGTGCAGGTGTCCAGCACGGAGATCGTGGGGATCGTGATCTTCCAGAGCTAAGGAACGGGAGCGCCACCTCTTCTAAAAGCAGCGGCGTTGGCTTCCAGGTAAGCCTTCATCGTTATTCGATTTATTTGTAATTAATAACCTGCACTATAGCGTGAACGATTGTTGCTAGACCCGGTCTGGGCTAGTAGGGATCGCCTCTGTCCGCAGAGGGGATTTACCTCCACAACACTTTCTCACAAGCTCAAGGCGTTGGAACTTCTTCTTCACAATAACAGAGCCACCACTTTCTATTATGTGCGTAGAAAAGCCAATGTTGTGGCAGGCCTTCTTGCTAACAAAGGGGTGGAAAGCCACTACGCTCTGTACCACACCACCCTTGAGTAGAATCGGAAGATGAGGCACTGAAACAGAACTATCTCATCCTCATTCAGCATGACCAGCTTCTCCTAGATGTGGGTAACACGCTTGACACGGGTGGACAGCAAAGCCCAACTCATGCGGACTGCAAAGATCTCCAAAGAAATTCTCCACCTACAGTTGATCCAATCACAGTTATCTCCTCACATGATCCTCACAGAAACATCGATCACGCAGAATGGACAAGCCTAGTGTCACCTAACCCGGACCATCACCTCCATCTTTACCTCCATAAATGACCATGTTGCATAATCAGCAATGTATCCACGCTTATCCCTCTACGCCTTCCCAACTACTTGAGCTCCACACGCAGATCACTGATGGCCTCTCTGACATGCCTCATCTAAAATATTATATATCCTCCCATTCTCGGCCCCTTCCCTACCTTATCTTCCCTCTGCTGCATTTAGCTCTTTTGATTTGGATGCTCGTTGATACCAATCAACTAGGAAGTCCAAGTCCTGGAGTGGAGTTGCACAGCCCCCCTCTGCTGGTGCATTGCATCCTGCGCACCTGCCCCCCAGCCTCTGCAGCATCTCTTGTCCCTGTGTTTCCCCCGCCACCCCTCCCAAGTGTGTTATGGCTCCCAGGCTGCACCAACGCAAAATTCGTGGTGGACAACGAGGGGCTTTCCCAGGCTGCTACCATTGCAGCGAGGACAATCGCCTCGAATGGCTTGAAGGCTCCTTGTCAATCTCCCCTGCTAGCCATCTTTTAGTTATTGAGCAACGTGTAGACTCCTACAGGAGCCCAGCGCAAAGAGGAACTCGGGGCGCGCGGCAGTCCACCTCCACCCCCAGAGCTTCCTCTCCGCAGAGCATTCAGGCACCCCTGAATAGTCCTGCGCAATCTAATGAAGACACAGATATTTGGATCATATATTCCGATGGCATTTGGATGAAGGTTCCTGATGGATTAGATCTGGACTCCCCCATCCTCTGCACTCTTTCAAATCTCCCCATTCGCACTGCTGCTGAAGTAGAAGCTGCAAAGGAAGCGATTGTCGCGCAGGCCCCTGCATGTCCCATCTTCAAGGAAACTCCCCACCATAGTGATGATGAGGATGAATAATGTTTGTTTTGTTGTTCAGTCCTAATTTTTTTGTCACCTATGTCCGTAGGGCCTCACTGTAATGTCCTACTCCTACGCTCCAAAATGTATCAGCGCTACTGCACACATAGTAATTCTTGCTCACAATTTTTGTCTGGGCCAACCCCCTCCCCTACGGTAGCCTAGAAACAATGTAACAAATGCAAGGATTGGTTAAGAGCAACTTACCAAACCTGCCTATAAACTATGTATTTTTATGTTTCTGAATTAATAGATTAGCACAACTTACCAAAAAAAAAGAAGAACACATGGTTTAAAAGAAAACCATGGGAATGAGCCACTTACATCCTCCAACCATGGGAATAAGCCACTTACATCCTCCATATAAAATAAAACCAGTATAGACCCATCTAACTCTGATTCTACGAAGCCTCGAGAGGGATCATATCCCTTGAGGTGAAAACCTCTCTTCACTTTTTTACTCAAAAAATGGGTTTGCACCTCAAGGGATTTGATCCCTCTTGATGCTTCGTAGAACCAGAGTTAGATGGGTCTATAAGGGTTTCTATTTATTTTCACCATTACATGTTCATATTATTAAACTCATTAAATCTATGAAGTTATATTGATTTGTTAATATATTCAATGAAATCGTTCCCATTAAGGGTATTTTTACTTTGATTATTATGAACGTGTAAGTTTTAATTTGAGCCATATGCAAATGATTAGTTAACTAGCTAAGTTGTCTTTGTCTAGCTCTTTTTTGTCTTTGTTTTCATATATTATATTTGTAAACATTTCTATCGTTTAAATATTTGCGATATATGACTAATATTCTTTCATTGATTGTAATTGTCTAGTATGGTGCTCCTAGGGAATTCCTAAACGAGGAAGAGGTTGTTATAGTACAAGCGCTTGTTCAAGAACATGAAGAAAATATTGAGTCAGATCAAGCTAATGATCCTATGGAAGAAGATAATGATGTTGATAACACATTGGATGAAGATGGGAAGAATAGATTGATCCATGAGACATTTAATAATGTTGCAAGAAGGGATGATGATGACGACCCGTATGTTGGTGGTTATGATATACATGTACTTGAGAGGGGAACTCAACCTCTTTATAAAGGCTCAAAAAAATCTCTTCTCTTTGTTGTATTTCCTATGGTCAACTTAAATGTGGTGAATGGTTTGTCAAGCACATGTGTGACACAGCTCCTAAGCTATGTAATATATTTTGTGACATTTAGTACATCATGATAAAGAAATTATTTTTTTCCTTTGTTTTCAATGTTAGTATTGCGATCACCATTTGTAACATGTTTTGGATGCAATATGTATATTGTTTACATTAACCAACACTACTAATTTCTGATGTTGTAGATTGTTAGGTGAATTTCTGTTACCACCGTCAAATGTTTTACCTCGCACGTACCGAGATTTACATGCCATTATGAAATATATTAGAATGGAGTATCAAGTTATCAGGGAAAATTTTAAGGATGGACGTTTATCTTAAAGTTTAAAAACTCGGCAAATATTAGTAGTCCCCAATATGTGAATTGCAAAATTTTTGATGTTATTTTTGTAAAAACATTTAGTTTTGTAATCAATTTATATTAGTATATATAAATTTTTGGCGATTTTTAGGGTAAAATATTTTTATACTATAAAATTTGGGCGAATCAATTTTTAAAAAAAAATGGGATGGGCGAATATTTTTTTTGGAAAAAGCATGGAAAATTAGCCCACCTGCGAATATTAGCCCCTAAAATTTTTCATGCATGTCTTAATGATGATATACTCTATTATAAATAACACGCATCAAAAGAAAAATTCCAAAAATGTGATGAGAGTAGATATCAAACCAATAAAGTAACAAAAAAGGTGCCTCGCAAGGTTCTTTGTTAGATTCCCAAAATTCCACGTCTACGAAAATTGTTCAGGTGCAAAAGCATAACACAATTTATGGATTACCATGCAACGAAAAGAAGTCAAGATGGTTTTTCTTTGAATGCCTACAGATGGATCTGCTTTACGAATATAGAGGAAATATGACCAAAGTTTAAAGAAGAACCTCTAATCTTATGCTTTCATTAACAGCTGATGGAGTCAATCCATTTGGAGAGCTAAGATCTATTTACTTAGTGTGGCCCGTTTTTGCTATCAACAATAAAATTCCTCCTTGGATGTCAATAAAGAGGGAGCACATAATGTTGACAATTATTGTTCTAGGTATCATTGTGTTTAGAATAAATATATTCATTTACACAATAAAATATCATGATTTGTCTTGTTTGTTTCATACTTATGTCTTATATTTTTGTGTTTACTCATATATGTTCAATCATGTCTTATTATTTTTTGGCTACTCATATATTTGGGAATTATGCACTGTATTTTCAATCAATTAAGTAAGTACCAGGTCAAAGATATGAATGCATTGAGCCTCTTATTGATGAGTTACTAAACTTATGGAAGGGCATCACTATGTATGATATCTCCAGACTAGCAGATGCACAAAGAGAATTTGAATTCCATGTAATGCGTGTATTCATAATGCCCTAGGGCTAACACATTTATGTGGTATATTATAACATTACCATGCACTTTAATAGTGTTTACTAGTTTTATGAAGTTCATTTCATGCATTTTTTTGTAAATATTCCATTCATTATACATACTTCAATTAATAATTGAAATAGAAATTAATCCATCTCTTGTATGTCTTCAAACAAAGGGTAAATTTTCTTGTCCAGTTTGTGGTCCTAAATTGAAATCTCATCGTTCTTGAAACCTAGGAAAGGAGGTGTTTGATGAGTATAGGAACTTCCTCTCTAAGAACCATAGGTACCGAAGAACCGAAAAACATGTTTTCAATGGGAAAGAAGAGACTAGATTAAGACCACAGAGAATGACACCTAGTCTATGGAAGTTGAAATATAATAGAATCTCTCAAGGTATGGATTAAATCATCTATTTTCCATTATACATGAAATGTTTGGATATTTTATATTTTTATTGCATTTTATTCATTGTACTATTTGATAGTTATTGTTGTTATAATATATAAAATATGATTCACCTTTTTGTTATTTGATAGTTATTGTTGTTATAATATATAAAATATAATTTATTCAAGATATGTGCAGGTCGACCTTAAGGTTTTGTGCCCCAACAGTTGTGTCACACACCCTCACCGATAGATATATATTGGTCAAGGTTGGAGGACATTTCAGTCATCTCATCCTCACACATTTCTCTCTCCTCATCTGATTGGTTTGGTGACCTTGGTGGCTCTTCTCTCCACACGTGGGAAATTCCAAGCAGTAACACATTTCTGATTTCAGTCTATGGAAGTCGAAATATAATAGA
>JAXQQM020069775.1:0-110920 GCA_034641835.2 Pinus albicaulis | reverse complement strand
TCTGGGTGTGTTGTAGAGGTAAATCCCCTCTACGGACAGAGGCGATCCCTACTAGCCCAGATCAGGTCTAGCAACAATCGTATCACGCTAAGGTGCAAGTTCCTAATTGCAATAGACCAAATTGCGAAGAAGGCCTACCTCAAGTCCAACGCTATTGTTCATAGAGAAGATGGTGCTCCTGTTTCCTTGCTCAGCAGATCACAATCCTCTCCTCTCGCTAGCTGCGATCGAACACCTTCATACACAAGAAACACGACAAACACAAGCGTAAAACCCAATATATGCAATTATGTATCAGTCAGAGAAGACACAACTCATGATCATAATGAACAATACGAGTGGAACCATAACCAATAGTTGCTTATCATTAATTAATACAAATGAAAATACAACCTGGCTCTAACGCTGAACCTTCCTTCGGCGGGTTGTCAGCGGAATACGTCTTGGTAAAGCTTGTCGGGAATGGGGTCAAGCCTCTCTCTTCGATCGTCAATCTCCTTGCTATTGATTTGGCACTATGAGGACTATCAAGGCTCTTGCAGCATTCTTTAGGCTATGAAGGCTCTTGGAGACTAGCTTGCAAAGGGAAATGGCAAGCCTATATAGATGGTGGAAGGGGGAGTTGGGATACCTACAATCATGGGATTGGCCCTATCCTCAAGGAAGCTTCCATGAGAGGTGGAAAACTATTTCCTCTACATGGAGAACTGGAGCCAAACGTCCCAACTCGATTTAGAGTCTAGTTCAGGACTTTTTTGGAGTCAATCTTCCGCCATTTATTTTTAAAAAGCACTCCTTATTAAGCCTGGCGCAGGTACAACACTGAGACAGTTCACCAGTTGGTGCGCCCTCTTTGAAGGATTTCCTCCATTGGCGCGGGTATAACACTGACGAGTCGTGCCACAGATAAAAAGGCTATTTTTAGGGTTTTTCACAAGGAGTTTTCTTCAGAGGAATGAAAGTCCATGTCTAGGGGAATGTCATGAAAGTGTTTTCAGATCATGTCACTGCTCAAAGGTCACGGAATAAGCCCTCCGATGTGCGGGACGAGGAATTGCAGGGACGGTGACAAATTGTTGTGTAACAAATGCCCCCTAAAGCATGAGGCCCGAAAGAGAGAGAGGGGTGAAATTATTTACGAGAACGTGTCCAACTGAGAACGTTGCCGTCGGAAAACCTGTGTAGAGAAGTACAACTGATATCTCAAATACATGATATATATGTGGTATGGGCACAGCCATCCATAACAGATTATACAAGAATCCAGATCCAAGGCATGGACGCAACCATCCAATAAGGATCGATAAAAGAGACTCAGGTATGGTCGCAGCCATCCAATCAGCGAGTCATGTAACCAATCATAATAATCCACAAAATCGCAGCCTGGATTCTAACAGATGAAATCCAGGGTCTTGCACTCCATCTCGACTTGAACAAAGTACAAGTTCAAGCATGTGAATAAGTGAGATGAAGTCGAACATGCAATAACATCGCCTGATTACTATCCAATGATGAAAGTTGTTAACAGATGCGAGAGGTACCACCAATAATGACAATGGTCCTAAAGGTAATATAGGTACAATCTACGGCATGTGAATCAGTGAGCTGGCATCGAACACCCGTAGAATCACTCGATCAGAGGCCAATGATGAAAACCTCATGTTGAACGCGAAGAACCTGCCATTGAGGCATGCAGGCTCCAAGGTACCAGAAGGGAGTCTCTAGATCAGCTTCCTGGATAATGAGCTGAAGTCGACAAGAAGTGACCTTGATCGAAGGTGGGCCATAGTGTTTCCCACATCATCGACGCAAGATAGAGGAACATAATGTATTTGTGAATCAAGATCAGATGAGAATCAGAGGAAGGTTAAAATTTTGCAGGGGTCAACTTCTCTTGAACATATCGGTGGCACGACACTGGATTTGGCAGTATTTGACATCAAAAGATCAAAGGTCATGATGACGAGGCAAAGAGCAGAGGTCAAAAGGGATCGCCCAAACCCATGGAGGAAAATGGAAAACAAGATGATATGTCCCCAACCCGACACGAACGCAGACAAGTGCCATGTTCAAGAGCAACATACTGCTGACACGACAATGATGTTGGTTCCATTTTTCCCCACCATTCCTGGCGAGTAACCCTATTATGTTTGAGAGCAAGCTTGAAGGGGATAGAATATTCTTGTAATATAATTTCGTCCTTCGGACGAATCCATCCTAGTACATTTAACGAGCCCTAGGAAGGAGAAACTCGAATATCGTCATTACGACTGGATCCGATGTCATCAGGGTTTAACGAGTCTAACAAAGGAAGAACTCAGCGTATTTTCATGTTTAGAGAGTTTGAAAAGACAGCAGAAAAGTAAACTCCAATGGTCGCTTTTCATAAATACTTCCTCAGATCCGAAACTATGTCTGAGAAAACCTCCTAGTCGCGATAGGATAGGGTATTCCTTTTTCGTAAGTAATCTATCCCAGCCCGAAAAAGGGGTAAACGTATATTAGGTAGATGTCGTTTCAGGGCCACTTTAACGAGATCGAAACGACAAGGGACTCGACAATCTTTTCATGTTTAGAGAGTTAGAAAAGAGCTAAAAGATGACTCCAAAATGACTTTTTCGTGTTTTTACTGAGTCCAAAAAAGTATAAAATACAACTCGTATCACTGTCGAAGCTGTGAAGAAACCTGTCGCTGCACAGAAAAGCAAGTGTAAAATCCATTTTCGACAAAAATATATTAAAATATTGAGAAAATTACTTTTAAAACCTAATTTTTGACTTAAAAAGTTATAAATAGGCTTCAAATGGTAAAACAAATTTACTTTTACTTTTTACCTCACTTGGAGAGCAACAGTGGTCTGTTTGTGTGCAAACTTGCGGCAGTGATTGCGACTGATACGGGTCATCATTCATATCCTCATCTGTTCCAGGTAAAAGGCGCTCCCTTAAGCTCCATTTTAATCCATTTTTTATGAGTTTTCATTTTGCATTAGACCTCTGGAGGAGACCTTTTGAAATTTTAGGGCTCTGCCCATTGGCGCGGGTATCGGGCACGGACCCGCGCCAATGGACTTTTACTCACAAAGGAGTCACGCCAATGGTGCAATGCGGTTTTCCGCTTTATATTTCTCAAATTTGAGCCATCCATGTGGATTTTCAAATGCAACAAAGATCTAACAATGCATTTTAATCATGTTGATGCAGGTATTCGGGCACAATGGTTATCGAATGGAAGGAGAGGGAACATGGGGAGGAAAATGAAATGGCTATGGAAAACGAAGCCTGTATGAATGCACTCAGGAACTGTGGACTCAAAAAGTTCTTCCTTACGCCATGCTTACGAGCTCAACCTAAGCTGCTACAGTACTTGGTCAGCATATGGGATGAAAATGAGGAAGTGTTCAAACTTCGAGACCAAGTATTAGCTCTTGAGGTCTCTGATGTTTACTTTATAACTGGATTGTCGCGTAGAGGTCCAGTGCCAATCATAACTGGCAGCAGACCTTCCGAAGAGAAAATGGACATGGTAATGGCAAGAGTGTTCCCAGGGGCATGAACAGGATCGGGAAGCGGGAAGGTGGACATCCACACTGTCCGCGACCTAGCACTCAGGGTAGTGCTTCATACTATTACACGAACTGCAAGATCACAAGCTCCACATGAGGCAACCAATGCCAAACTCATACTAGCCTCTGAGTGTATGAATCCTACACTATTTTATTGGGCTACAGCAGTGACAAGCAATATCAAGAGGCAGCTAACAAGATGCAAGAAAGCCAAACTAAAGCATTTTGGCTACGGTTCCATTCTGGTGTCGTTCATCTTGGAATGACTACCCATTTTCCAAGGCCAAGGGGAAATATTTTCCGAGCCGATACCAAAGGAGCCAAGGATGGCTCGTTGGGCAGCACTTATGCCCAGGTTAGGGGGAGGTCAACAGATGTCTTGGAGACCCGAGTTCTTTGGGTGGTTACGGCATCAGCTGATCGTGGTCAAGGATTGGCCTTATGTTGGGACCAATTTCACCGGAGATCCCGATCTTTCGCTCCCGAAGGGGGAGGACTAGGATGAGGAGCTGGGTATGATTCTCTTTTTGATTTTTATGTATTTATGATTTTTTTGGTAATACATGTCCATTCTAACAATAACTTTATGTGAATGCAGAAGTTGGCCCAGAGAGGCCAGCGGGCATGTCACCCATTGCGCAGAGGACCCATCTCGTACATGACCCTCAAGCTGAGGGTGGTGAAGGGAGCGAGCTGATCCAGAACCTGGAGGGCATTGCCCAAGGAATTTCGGATTATGCACGGCTGGCAGACGTCCCATTAGCTTACCAGCGACACACTGTGGGGGTGCCTAGTCGCCTTCACAGACTGCTGAGGTGATTGGTGCACGCGGTGGCGTGTTACCACGAGCACCATGATGATTAGCTTATTTAGGGCTTTCATATGCATATTTTTGAGAGACATGTTGTCTCCGACTATTGTTAGACAAACATGTATATTTTTTGACTTTATGTGATGTACTGCAAACTATTCGACACATATATCTATATATCTATTTTTGGATGGATCTTTTTACATGTGATGATGTTTTTATATGCTATGCAAATGAATAATACAATGTTATCTTAATGCATCAGTTGCATAACAAACTACCCAATGAAAAATTTCACATAATGTATCTAATCACACATTTTATTTTTATGCAAGCTTAAAAGCACACATGAAAGCACACATGCAAACTATGCTTGGAAATGAGTTTTATTTTTATGCAAGCTTAAAACACAAACTATGCTTGAGGAAGACGGGCATGCCCCCAGCATGGTGTCTCAATTTGAGGTACATGCCCCCCAAGCTTCAGTCCATAGAAAATGGAGTGAAGGTTGAAAACATAAGAGATTTGAAAAATCTACCAAAACTCGAATTGAACAGGCTCGTGTTTCATTATTTTAATGAGGTTGACACACTCAAAAGAACTGTCCTCGTAGCAATTTGTTTCATTGTTTTAGGAGCTTGGCACAAGAAGAGGAATTATGCTCCGGTGAGCTCAACAGAGGAGGCTCAGGAGGGGGATAACCAAATACATCATGCTCTAGACATTTGGACATTACCCCCAGGCTGGGCATGAAGGAGGAACGATGATGTCCATCGCTCCAAGGCAGCTCCTCAAGAGACATTGTTTCAACAATGGCTTCGTCAGAGGGGAAAATCTCTTTAAGAGGATCAGCTAAGTCAGCCTCGCCGAGCCAGGGGGATTGGAAATAGATATCTAAAGCCATGCTCAAAGGAGCATGTTGAGGAGGAGGAGGATCAGATGCGGCGACAATTTCACAGTAATTAATCTCTACTGGAGTTAAGGGCATTGATTCTCCAAAATCAGTCACCTGTTCAGGTGAAGGGATGATCCATGGGTCGTCAGACCTAGAGATCATATTAACTTGAATGGTGTGTGGTGGTGACGCGGGAAAAATACCCATGAGGATGGTTTCCTTGAAGAGACCGGGTCCTACACTACCAGGGGGATTGGGGATCTAATCCATGTAAGGAACGTTGTTCTCAGAGGTGGAGGTGAAGAAAGACAACTGATCCACAGTAACGATCTTGCCCTCATGAGGAAACTTAAGAAGTCGGAAGAGGGTGTATGGCACGCATAACATGGCGTGAGTCCAACTGCAGCCGAGAAGAAGATTTTAGTTAAGCTTGACGTCAACCACTTCTACTTCTACGTTGATTGTCTTCCCCTGTAACGTAATTGGAAAACTCTCGAGAACACCCAGGGGTTTCGATTCCCGGCCATCGAATGCCTCTAAGGCATTTGGAGATGATGAAAGCGCCGGAGAGCCAATGGCCTTCCAGCAGGCGGACAACATGACACAGGTAAAAGCACCTTCATCCACAATGGCCCTATGGATGTTAAGACCGTTGATTCCGACATGTATCACAAGAGAAATTTGATGCGCAAGTCGGGGGGAAAATTTTTCTAGGTCGAAGGTGAGAAGACTAGAATCAGTGGGGTCGATTCCACCGATCGCAGACAACAGAGCTTTCCTTTGCGAAGGGAAACTTTGAAGGACTTCCAATGCAGACATAGCAGAAGGCGCCTGAGCCAAATCCTCAACAAAACTGTAGTGCTGAGCGGCACAGGCATTTGGATTGTAGGAAGACCTTCGCAGAACACCTTTAGAAGGTGGTCTCACAACAGGTTCAGTAGTAGGCTTCTCAATTTCCAAGGGACTGGAGACAGGAGGAGGAGGTGGGCCATCCACAACTTCCTTCCCAGCTACCTGACACGATCCAGCATAATCCTTCGAACGCGTAGAAATTGAGACAGGTGCAGCACCATTCATCATAAAGACCTAGGACCCAAATGGTACAAATGGTGAAGGTTGTTCAACCATCTGGGTCTGCTGAGAGGGGAACAGTTCTTTAAGAACTGCCGGAGTCCCTTTGGAACCTTTGAGAAGTTGACTAATTTCATGTCGTAGGGGAAAATCCTTGGTATAATGATATCCTTCACAAATAAGGCAAGGGTACTTCGGTTTACGTTGAGAATCGTCCTCAGTACAAGGTTTAGAAGACTCTGGTTTTGGGGCGTCGGGTTTGGATTTTCCTTTGCCCTTCTTCTTTCCTTTGGAGGCCTTTTCCGTAGGATTAGCCTGAACGGCATTGACCTCCACAGTCTTTCTAGAATCTGGAGGGGCGAGGAGAGCAGAATTATTGGAAGAATTGGACTTCTACTTCCCATTCGAAGATTTTCGAGAATTTTGAGACACGGAACCAATAACACCATCCACCGCCGGGGTAGGTGGAGCTTTAGAGGTTCCTGGGCATGGAGCATCAGTCAAAATATCATACAGCGTGCCGGACTGAGAGTATACCAGATCAAGATACTGGGCACGCGCGATGGCCTGTTCTTCAGTCACACATGCCCCCATAGCAATATCTTGAGTGATTTTGTTAACGAAGGATGTGGTGAACCAATGAGTTAGTAGTTGACCAGGTATATCAAACTTGATTAGCCTATGACGACGTCACCACTCATGAATGTGATCGGATATGTGGGTGGCTTTATCCTGCTTCAACGAAGTCAGGAGATGCGTCCCGGCTTCATAGCTAACCGATGACTGAAAGTGAGTCAGAAAATCCATTGCTAAAGTATTGAAATCCTGAAAGATGCCACGGGGTAGTTCAATATACCACTTAGTGGCAGCACCGGTAAGAGTGCACTGGAAGAGATGTAGACGAATTGAATCATCGACCCAAGAATTAGACGAACACCACAAATGGTAGGTCATTACATGAGCTTGGGGGTCTTCACCAGCTTTACCTTCAAACTTAGGGCAGTCGCCGGGTACCTTGGTCGGAACTGGAGGCCAATGAGGATTGTGAAATCGGATCATTGGCTAATTTAGAAACGTCCGGTAACTCCAAGGTAGCCAAGAACGGCAATTGCGGATTGAATGGAATACCAGGCCCTCGATAAGGACCTATACCTGTACTCCATGCTGGTTGAGTGTATCCTTGCCCCCATGGGTTCTGTCCTGAAGGATTCTGACCATAGGGGGTATAGGGCATATAACCAGTCTCATTCGGTTGCTGGTAACCAGTGTACGGGGTTTGATAACCAGAGTATGGACCCTGATTATATGTCG
This sequence comes from Pinus albicaulis, assembly GCA_034641835.2. Taxonomy (NCBI): domain Eukaryota; kingdom Viridiplantae; phylum Streptophyta; class Pinopsida; order Pinales; family Pinaceae; genus Pinus; species Pinus albicaulis. Next base: position 103,266 of record JAXQQM020069775.1, on the reverse strand, counting down.
GTCCTGTTTGAGCAGTCTGTGGATTTGGCTACTGAGTATAGGTGTAGCCAGGTTGTTGAGTGTAATAATGGAAACCTTGGGGCGGATTATAAGTCGGTCGAGATTGACCATGAGGGTAGTAACCGCGTTGAGGTTGAGCGGGCTGCTGATAAGTGGGACCCTGCTAAGCGCAATAATTATGGTGCATCGATTGATTCGGTTGCGGCATCGAGTAAATCAGTTGTTGAGCAGGGTTAACAAGATGTGCAGGTTGGCCTGGTTGGACAGGCTGACCTAGCTGAACGGGCTGCCATGGTTGAACAGGTTGCCCTAAGTGAACAGGTTGTGCCTGTTATGCAGGTTGACCTGGCTGTTGTGGAACACCAAGTTGTACTGGATGGGCCGGTTGGCCTAGTGGTGGAATAGAGCCAGGTGGTGGCTGGTAACCGATTTGACCTGCTGCAGGACCATAAGATGATCCTGGCTAATGTGCAACATTCGGACCAATAGGATACTGAGGTTGCATGGGTTTGGAAGGTTGGACTTGCCCCCCAGGACCGTATACCGGCCTCAGTTGGTACCCCGGTTGACCTGTGAGTCCTTGAGGTTGCCCAGGTTGGACTCTAGGGAGAGGCTGCATAGGTTGACTTGAAGGGTTGTAATACTATCCTTGTGGACCGTATAATGGCCCTTTTTGGCCCGAAGGGTAGCCTTGTAAGGACTGTCTTTGCGGGTCATAAGGATAGCCAGGTTGGCCAGAAGGTTGGCCTTAAAAAGGTTGTCCTTGTGGGTTATAAGAATGCCCAGCCTAGTTAGATGAAAAACCTTGAGCATGAAGGTGAGCCTTTGGAGAGGGTAAACGTAAAGGATTCTCGTACTCATCGTACTGATATGTAAAAACGTACACGGGCGTACCATCCTGTTCATAATGTGAAAAATACGGGCAATTGGGATCTTGAGAGGATTTTCCGACCTCGGGGTCCGATTGTTGTAAGGACAATTGATACTCCTCACGAGAGATGTTCTTCGGCATAGCTGATGCTATATAGACATCTTCGGGAAGCGATGTGGTCCTTACGAACTGAGTGGTAACAGCAGGTGTAGATGCAGCCACATAAACAGTGGGCCTAATAGGTACAAAAGTGACCTGATGGGATGACGTGATGGGTGTCCTTGGAGACATCCCCAATGAAGGAATAAATGGCCTCGTAGAAGAAGTCGATATCCCCATAGAGGTGACGGCGATCATAATCTGACTCAAATATCTATACCCTGCTGGTAGCGAAGGACCGGGCGAAGACATAATAGATAACTCGGGGTTGTCTTCTGGGAACAACTGGTAATCTTCACCAGACATGAAGATTTCCTCGCTAGGAGAATGGATGGATGCACCCATATCTGAACCTGCCGCTAGATCTCGTAATAGACGGCGTGGACTAGGAGGAATAATAGCAGCTAGAAAAGGCGAACCCGATCTAAGAGGAGGGAAATGTTCCCCTACTCCAAATCCAGACCAAGGGTTGGATAAGGGCCAATTAAACTCAACTGGTCCTCCAAATGGAAGCTCAAACAGAACCGGGCCCCCGTCGGGAAACTCGGAAACAATGGGTTGCTGATGTTCAGCAGAGGATTGTGAGACCTCTGATGAATCGTCCGTATATGGACTACCAGTAGACGAAACTGAAGGTTCCGCCACTGTGACAATAATGACCAAAGGAAAAGATCAAACACAACACACGAGCTAAAAAAACCAAGGCACACAATCAAATGGCCAACAAGCAAGATCTAATAGGGCGTGTGATCGTGGGTGATTTATTTTATGACATTGAAACTTAGAAACTTCACTGTTTCATGTTTTAAGAGTCGAGAAACGGATGAAAGATGACTCTATCTCTTTCAGTTTTGAAGCAAGCGTGAAAGGACAAGCGCTTGGTGATATTTTCAAATTTAAGGAGTCAGATAAGATCAGAATTACTGCTCAGGAATGCTAGGCAAAGGGTGTACCAAATAACCGTGAACAGCAATATACACATTGGTTTCAAAATGAAAGAGAAATCAACCAAGGACTTAACGTACGTGACGGCAATCTCCCCGAATGTTGTGTCTGGTGTATCACAAGTATAGGGCGGCAGACTCAGCTTCCTATGGATAAAGGATAGAAACCTAGAGGGGTCTCCCTTTATATACGCGACGGTACGGGGAGAACAAGTCCGTACTAGTGTTGTCTAAAGCCAAGAGGCGAACGACAGCTACTAGGTTTAAAGACGCCAGAACACATCTCTAGCCTAGACCTCTAAATATTTCGTTAATGTTTCAATGCTGCCTTAGTGTAAATTGAATAAATTTTAATGTTTATCTTCAATTATGTTTCAGTTTTCAGGCCCTAGCGAGTGTTATGTCTCAAAATCTCCTAAATGCACTCTACATGCCACAGTATATCATTTCATTCGATGAAAGCTAATTACGAGAGAGTTAAGAGCTCTTCACACAATAACAAAAGGACCAGACAACAACCAGTAATGTCTCTAATGCAGCTAATGGAAACTAAAAGCTTTTCTTCCCAAGTTACTAATCACTAATAACAAAGAAAAGATTTAATTCACACTAACTAATCAAAAGCAAAAGATATTTTTTTTTGCGTTTCCAATGTTTAAGAGCAAAATGCACTAAAAAAAATGAAAACTAATGAAACAAGCAATTTGAGAAATGATAGAAAAGGAGTAAAAATAATCAAATTTCACTCAATGCATTCACACAATCAAACCTAAAATTGACAAAAAGTCCCTCAAATCAAAAGACACCCAAAGACTCAAATGAACCATGTAATATAGGCCCAAAACGAGACAAGGCAGAATTCGAATGAAGAAGAAGCCAATCACTCAAATAACAAAATGAAACGATAAAAAACCACTAAACAAATGTAGAGGAGCAATCACAAAGTTGACTGAACAGATAGAAACCAAAAACTCCCAAGGGAGGCTCGACGCACAATAGCACCTAGATGCCCTAGGGCTAAAATGTAAAATCGATAGAAACGGGCAAACAACTAAAGGATGAAGGTCACAGTTAGTCAAACAAGGCTCCAAAACACTCAAGCAGTCGTAAAAATGAAACCAAACACACAGATCAAGCTCAGAAAGCTCAAAACAGAGCAAACCCTAGCACCTTTCAGGATTGGTGCGACTGTCAGGCGGAATCTAGCGCCAGAACAGGATTGGCGCGGGTAATACACTGGCAGCATGCGCCAATGGGCGCGACTACCAGGCTAATAAGCACGCCAGTCAAGTTTACTATGGAAAAATAAAAAAGAACAATCCAAGAAGCAGACTAGTGATGTTGAAGCTGAAAACAAAATCCAAACACACAAAAAGAGCCAGCCAAAAGAGCTGATCAAGCAAGCAAAGTCGAGAATCGACGGAAAGACAAGACAATACTCCAAGTTTTTAGTTCATAAACTAGATCGGAGATTGACTGAAGCAGCATTCATCTACTTTCGCTAATGCATAGCAAGAGCGTTTTGAAGTCTATCTGGCTAACTTCAGGCTTCATCTGTAGTTTAGAAAACAAACAACAAGCTAACTCCCCAGTGGAGTCGCCAATTTGTTGTAGAGGTAAATCCCCTCTGCGGACAGAGGCGATCCCTACTAGCCCAGATCGGGTCTAGCAACAATCGTATCATGCTAAGGTGCAAGTTCCTAATTGCAATAGACCAAATTGCGAAGAAGGCCTACCTCAAGTCCAACATTGTTGTTCGTAGAGAAGATGGCGCTCCCATTTCCTTGCTCAGCAGATCACAATCCTCTCGCTAGCTGCGATCAAACACCTGCATACACAAGAAACATAACAAACACAAGCGTAAAACCCAATATATGCAATTATGTATCAGTTAGAGAAGACACAACTCATGATCATAATGAACAATACGAGTTGAACCATAACCAATAGTCGCTTATCATTAATTAATACAAAGGAAAATACAACCTGGCTCTAACGCTGAACCTTCCTTCGGTGGGTTGTCAGCGGAATACGTCTCGATAAAGCTTGTCGGGAATGGGGACAAGCCTCTCTCTTCGATCGTCAATCTCCTTGATATTGATTTGGCACTATGAGGACTATCAAGGCTCTTGCAGCATTCTTTAGGCTATGAAGGCTCTTGGAGACTAGCTTGAAAAGGGAAATGGCAAGCTTATATAGATGGTGGAAGGGGGAGTTGGGATCCCTACAATCATGGGATTGGCCCTATCCTCAAGGAAGCTTCCATGAGAGGTGGAAAACTACTTCCTCTACATGGAGAACCGGAGCCAAACATCCCAACTCAATTTAGAGTCTAGTTTAGGAGTTTGTTGGAGTCAATATTCCGCCATTAATTTTTAAAAAACACTCCTTATTAAGCCTGCCGCGAATACAACACTGAGACAGTGCGCCAGTTGGCACGCCCTCTTTGAAGGATTTCCTCCATTAGCGCGGGTATAACACTGACGAGTCGCGCCAAGGATAAAAAGGCTATTTTTAGTGTTTTTCACAAGGAGTTGTCTTCAGAGGAATGAAAGTCCATGTCTAGGGGAATGCCATGAAAGTGTTTTCAGATCATGTCACTGCTCACAGGTCACGGAATAAGCCCTCCAATGTGCGGGACGGGGAATTGCAGGGACAGTGACAAATTGCTGTGTAACAGGGTGCTTCCACTCTTTGCTCCTCTACCTTTGGCTGATCCACAACATCCTAAGGTTCTTCCTTTGGAGCCAAAAGCTCCTCATCTAAATGCATCTGAATTTCCCTCTCAAGGGAACATCTCATTTCCTTCTCTTCATCGAACTTTACATATCTACAAACAATTGTCATCTTGTGAAATGGCAAGTACACTAGATAGTTGTGAGGTGTATCAATGTACCCCATAAATATTCTCAACTTTGATGTCGGTTCTAGGTTTTTCTTTACATCCTTGGAAACATGACGAGTAAGGCGATGGACGAAGATCTGAAGCGTGATACATCTATTTTTATTCCCTAAAGCTTATTATGGTGTACTCATCCCGAAAATTCGATGATGACTCATATTACGCATATCTTGTTGTGTTGCATGCTTGACCCATAAGTGCAACGGTAGGCCTTGATCATGTAACATCGCCCATGCGACTCCCACAATACTTGTGTTCTTCCTTTCAAAAACCCCATTCACCGGTATGGTTTATGGGGTGCTTTTAACTCGTGTCGAATGCCTTCCTTTTCACTTAGAATTTATTGAACTCATTCGAAACATATTCTCCACTTTTTATCGCTCTTGAGATCCTTCACTTTCCTACTAGTGTCTTTTTCAACAAGTGCTTTAAATTCGAGAAAAAATGAGAATATCTCGTCTTTCTTACGCATGAAGAATATCCAACACTTACATGAGAAATCATCTACAAATATCACATAATACTTATGCTTGTCGAGTGGAGGTTATCGAAAGTTCCACACACATCTGAATGAACTCTTTCAGGACTTCTTGCTCTACTATACTTATCATGAAAGGTGGATTTGGTGTACTTCCCCAATGTACACACTTTTCATGTATCTCTGCAACTCTAGTGCACCCTTGGGAAGTCCTGTAGAAATATGATGCATGATCTTCAAATCTCTATGGTGCAAATGGCCAAGTCTCTTGTGCATAATTCACCAATGTCTCGGCTTTGCACCTTCTCTTATTTTGTGCACAAAGCCTCACATTCTTCTACAACCAATTTGTAGATTTTCTTGACCCGAACCATGATCCACTTCACTTGTCCTTGGCGATGTGACGAATGAAATCCTTTCCTTTTCTAAATATCACATCGTAGTCACGATATTCTCACATAGAAACTGAAACTAAATTCTTCTTCGGACCGGAACATACACGACATCTTTCAATGTGAGGAGGAGAACGAGACTCTCTCTAAAAAGTAACGCTATAACGATATCGGTCGTGTTATACATTCCATCATCTCCCATATCGATGTGCATACATGGGTCCTTCTCCTCCAATTCAACGAAAAATTCTTTTTTTTTCTGCTCATATGGAATAGAGCTCCACTATCCATATATCTGTACCATCACCAATGTCACCATGCATGCAATGAGGGTGAAATATAACTCGAATTACGAAGCTATAGCTTCACCTCCCACTACTCTTGAGAGCTTTTTTTCCGGCCTTTTTGTGCGAGAGACCTCATGGCATAGTGTCCCATCTCTTGACAATGAAAACATTAATCTTCAAAAGTCCTTCTTCTTTCCCGCGACCAAATCTCCTTCAAATTAGGATTTCTTCCATTTCCATTTCTTTTCCTTTCCACCCAAGGAGCAGTTCCCTCAACTTCAACCTTGGATGAGGTCTCATCTCTAGTGTTCCACCCTAAACTCTTCCTTACTAAATCTTACCATAATATTTCCTAGTTTAGTAGCTTCTCGCTCCCATTGGTAAGATCCTGGTTGTTGTTATAGCTCTTGGGAGGCCTAGAAGTTTCGGGGTTACTAGATTTTTTCAAAAACCGTAACACCAACACTTCCAAGTTCATCACGACTTTGTGTGAACTTACCCAAGTGCGGCTGGTATTGTGTTTCCCTTTTGCATTTTGATATTTTGAAGCTTATCTTTTAGTGCCGGCTTCCTATGGTCACTATTGTTTTGGAAAATTTCTATCAATGTGTACCACATTGCATATGGAGTTCCTTCCCATGGATATTAGAGACAATATGGTCTCATACTCCCTCCAATATGATCCTCCTTTCCTTTGCTATGATCTTCTTCCAATCCGCTAGATCTGGGCATCGGTTGTTGTTGGTTTCGGGACATCATTATCAATGAATTTCTTCATCCCATTGTCTTCCATGAAGTTTGCTTCCATACGGTCCTTCCAAGCGGTATAATTCGAGCTACCCTCAAGGGCATACTCGATCCTTAGACCATAGAACGCCATCCCGCTAGCTATGAAGAATAGATTTGCAACCTCATTCCTCCTTGCCAAAGATAACTTCGAGTTCTCTTCTCTGCTATGAATATAGCTTTGATACCATGTAGAAATTCCTTGTGAATTCAAGCTGCTAATGTATTTTTTCTAAAACAATAGACTTGAATCTACTCTACTCATCTAACGGAAAGTTGTAACGAGACCTAGGTTAAAATTCATGTAATAAAAGTTAATAAAGGCAAAAAAATAATAATACCATGGTTAAGGCACACTTATTCCAAGCTTAATGTTGGGCAAGATATCCTAGTGGAAATCACTCGATGTGTTTATGGCTAAGGGGAAATTGGAAAAGGAAATGGCTAAGGTATTAAAAGGCAAAGTATTTTTTGGCACATTTATTTATGAAATTAATGGAAATTAGGAGAAAAGTTGAAAGGTCACTCATTGCATGTGAGGAGGAAAATGAAGGAAAATAATGGAAAATGAATAAAATAGAGGACTCGTTAATAAAAATGCTTTTGACGAGTATTTCATAGCTTTTGTTAGTTCAATTTTGGAGATCTCTATTTATTCTCTCTCACTCACACTCTTGGACACTTAAAGTTTTCTTGGAGCATTTCAACATTGGATAAAGAAAAAGAAAATCAAACGATGGAAGGATAGGAAAAGGAAACCGAAATCAAGCAAGGAAAGCGAGGATCAAGAAGCGATAGGAATACTTGTAGGTAGCAGTTACATGTATGATTTCCTTGTTGGTTTTGACATTCGGGGTATGTGCATATTGGTATTCGGTTCTTTTGTTGTCGATGGCATGATTTTTGCAGGTTTTTTGACACTAGTTTCGGCCTTGCCTCTCCTTTTTCTTCATAGCCATGGTGTGATGAGATTATTCTTAGTTTGAGCTTTGGAATTTACGGATGGTTTTCGGAATCTGGGTGGAGGTGGTCTCGGGTTCATTTCCAAGGCCTAGGAATCCTTTGACTAGTTTTGGTGGGATACACGGTAAAGAAATTTGAGGGTGGTGTCGGTAAGGGCATAGCGATCCGGTTTGGATTGCGGTACAACCTAATTTGGAGATAGAAAATACATCAAGGATGGAGATGAGATGCAGGAGGCATTCCAAGATCGGTTCGGTTTTATCTCGGTGTCGGTTTAAGTGAGATCACGGTATGGTGAGGGTGGAGGTGGTTTAGCCTATGGATTCCCTTGGTTTTTTTTTCGAATGGTTTATCCATTAGATCCCACATTCATGCTTGGAATATTGCATGGGGTGGTAGGATAAAATAAATATTTGGTTCAACCATGTCTATGGTTGGGTGGTACATGGAAGTCCCAAACCCGGTCGGTTCTTGCACATGTTTAATGAAAGCTACGTTATCTTGCTTTTGCACTTGTATTCATGTGGCTTTAATGGTTGTTATCTTACGGTTATTTTTGTGATTATAAGAATGGTTATGTGATTGGTTCTAGCCATGGTTCATTTCATATTTTTACTTGTAACTAAAAGAATAATGGATGCAGACCTAATTAATGATAAGACGGGTAATGGGAGAGGGTGGTAATTCTTCTTGATCGAGTTTCATGCGAATTTTTTTGTTCCCTTGTGTTCGAGTCTTGTATTCATGACCTATAGATTGTATTGTTTCCAAGTGTTTGACGGAATGTCAATCTCGTTTAAAGGGATGGTCATGCCTTGTCCTAGTGTTAGTTTTTGGTTTACAAGAATTTTCCTTGAGTAATTTATGATTTCTAAAAGTTACGGGGATTTTTGGGCGGAGGGTCTAGCCCCAACCTGGAATTTCACCTTAAAATTTGTAGTCGCTTTCACTATGCGATCCAATTTAGTCCATGGTCGCATTGATGCGAGGGCTTATGCATGCGGCGAGAGGCATAGTTGCATAGAGGCTTTGGAAGGGAGTGAGCGGGGGGGGTCGGTGAAAATTCATGTTGGCTCGGGGGTTGGACACCTGGAGGGGTTAGGTTACTCCTAGAGGGTCATGTGGCACACGAGGGAAGTCGGTAAGGTTTGTTTGTCGACTCCATTTTATTAAGGTTGCCTAGGAGGTTGAGTCTAGTCGTAACTTCCCCTCATCTCATGTTTACCCGATTCAGTGGTTATTTGGGTATATTTAAGGGGGAGGTGTCTCATTACGAATTGGTTTTCGAAAGCGTGGTTACGCTCTCTTGGGGAAAATTTTGATTTTGTCAAGATTATTTTCGTCGTGCATTTATTTTGGTTGCATATGTGTTTCTCATAATTGTGGTATATGTACTTGTTGCATACGCATGGTGTTGGTCATGGTGCCGGTGGCGTCGCCATGGGAGAGTTGATGGCATTGTGGTGAGAAATGTGTTCTCATGAGCATATGATTGGTTATACATGTCGAGTGCTTACATGTTTCAAGTGTACATTGGTATGGTTGATGTTGTCATGCATGAGGTCATGGTGTGTAGTTGATATGGTCATGCATTGATGCCTAAGCTCTAGTTAGAATGATGTTTATGTGTTGGTATACCTATATTGCTATAATTCTATATGCTAATATGATTATGTCTATACATGTATTATGTTGATTGGTTGATCTTGCATATGATAAATCCTTCTTTGAATTATGCTAAGGTACGTTGGTTTATTGCGATTTGGTTTAAGGCGACATGAGATGCATTGCAAGAAGAAATATAAGATGACTAGCAAGATAGTAGACTACAAAGATTCTCCTATGAATCGGATGAGCATCATGTTGTCGGAACTCTTCGATTTAGCGGTGCTTACATTGAGAATCATAAAGGAAGAAATAAGGATTTTTTTTAAGGTAGACAATGACATAACCATATAGGCACGAAGAGAAACAAGCAAAGGTCATGCGGTAATCCTTAAAATTTTGTCAAAGTTGCGAGAAATAGGGACACTTCGGCTTAGTTATGGACAAGATGATGGGACTAACAAGGCATATGGCGGAGGTCTCATGGTATTCACGGGTCAAATAGAGATGATACGATCAAAGATGTTATATTTTTTGGACACCCTTGAAAGGAGAGGTGGCATACACGGGTATTATTCTAGTTTTGGTTCTAATAGGCACTATGATTATCATCATTACCATCCTTACGGGAGGGTGATAGAGGTCCTTTTTCGGATGAGTTTAAGAAATAAAAGCCACCTACCTTTGATGGAGAGATGAATAAATCATAAGATGCGAGAGGCATGGTTTCTTTGTATGATGATCTAGGTAGATATTGGTGGCCACGCGCCTATTCCACTTAGGGCCCCACCATTGTCTCTTTTAGTTTTTCGGTTCGACACAACTTACTATTTTTAGCAATTTTTCGGGTCACAGACTTCCCGAGCCATTTTTAAGCCCTAAACGCGTTTTTTTAAGCATTGCACCTTTGGCGCATATGATTCCCGAACAATTTGTGGTGGCATGTTCAGTGAGGCACTCCTTATGCAAAGTGTTCTTTATTTGCATGTCCATGATAAAATGTTTGGTATTCTATTCCATGCGGTCTGGGTTTAACTCTGTTGGTGTGAGTTGTTACGCAATGTTAGAGGTGTCCGATAGAGGTGGGAAGTAGGGATGAAGGCGGTCCACATTGAATACTGGTGCGAGACCAAGGAATGGTGGAATGCGAGCTCAAAGGCATTGTTCCCTACGGCCTTGGTGATGGTGTATAGCCCATATCGGAGTGGGCAAAGCTTGCGGTGGGGTCCGGTGAGGGGCTCCTTCTACAAATTTAGCCACACTTTATCGCCCACCTGGAAGTTGTGTGGCACTCGATGTTGTTCATGTCGTTGCTTGTACTTAGCATTGGCTCATCCCAATATTTCATGAACCTGGTGGCGGATGTGTTGAATGCGCTCGATGAAGATCTTCACTTTGTGAACTTCCAAACTAGACATGAGCCAAATTGGTACGAGGGGGGGGGGGGGGGCCGCAAATGGCATGGCTACGTCGATGGTTCCTCGTCATTGGAATCCCAAACCCACCCCGAAAGGGGTTGTGGATGGTTGAGGCGTGGAGAGCTCGGTTATAAGCTTGTGTTGTACATAGGGAGGCTCTCATCCCATGTGTGTGGATTCTTTGAATTACATGCGCGAATGTGTTCAATCATCCTATTGATGACCTTTGTCTGGCCATCGGTTTGGGGATGGAAAGTTGTGGACTTGGTGAGATTGGTGTCCGACGTGACTAGAGGTTGGACAAAAATGTGATGAGGAACTGTTGTCACGATATAATATGATAGGCTGTGGGATCCCAAAGTGCACCCACGGTCGTTCAAAGAATATTTTAGCAATGGCCTGTACATGATATTCTTCTTGCACGACGTCTAAATGGCCATCTTTGAGAATTTGTCGACGACCACAAAAACATAGTCATTTCCATGCTTAGTAGAAGGAAGGCCAGACATGTAATCCATGGAGATGGATTCCCAAGGTCGACTAGGGGTGGAGTATCGGAGTATGAAGGCCTTGCTTCTTGATGAGTTTGGTTTGGCAATGGGCCTTGAGAAGTGCGAGGATCTGATGTACTTCTAGACATGTCGACGGTTCGACGATGAAATACTTACGCGATGCACCCTTGTTTCTCGACCCAAAATGCCCGGCGACTCGTATGGTATTGTGATAATCTTCACACGCTCACGAAGGAACACCATGTCCCCGGAGTGACATAACAGGGGCATCTTGGAGGTGGAAATTTGGAACTTGCATACCCCAAAGAGTGCCTTGTATGTGTGGCCCCAAGTCTGGATCGCTATTGTAGATAAAAGTAATCGGAAATTCCATGCCCACAAGAGTTGAGAAGCAGTGGTTATCACCACGATCGGTGGTCGGATGAGGTAGTTTGCAACATTATTGGTGCTACCCTTCTTGTACTTGATGTTCTGATAAGCCCCATTGCGAAATGTGGACCACTTCGATGGTGATCGTTCTATGACTTCCCTTGTGTGTATGAACTACGGGGGTCGGTGGTGTGTGGATGATTGTTTCCTTACCCAAAAATGTAATGCTTCCATTGTCGACAAGCTTTTGCACAATGGAATACATTTCTTTGTCATAAGTGGGATACTTGTGAGCTTGTCTCAGACAATGTCTCGGTGTGATATGCCAACGGATTCCCTTTGTTGAGTAGGCTTGCCCCAATAGCATAGTCGGAGGCATCTATCTCGATCTCAAATAGTTGTTGCAAGTCTCGGTAATGTGACACTAGGGCGGAAAAGGAGGCGATGTTTCAATTCTAAGAACGCCTTGTTCGATTCTGACCAAAGAATTTTCTTCATCCTCTTGGTGACTTGACTCGAGGGCCGAAGTGATATGAGAGAGATCCCAACACGAAGCTGCCGTAGAAATTAGTAAGACTCGAAGTACGCTGAAGCTCTATTAGAGTGGTTGCGGCTAGCCAATCTACGAATGACTTGGATCTTGGTTGGATCCACATGCACTCCCCCTTTCATCAATAATGTATCCTAGATATTGAACACAGGTCATGCCAAAAGTGCACTTCTCCAAATTGGCACACAACTTGTGTTGTCGCAGTGTTTGGAGGACTTGTTGGATATGGTGGAGATTGCTCTTCCCAAGTTCGGTTGAATATCATAATGTCATCCAAGTACACCACTACAAATGAGTTGGTGAATGGCCGCAAGATGTTGTCCATCAACCTCATGAAGGTTGCGGGAGCATTCGTCGACCCAAAAGGCATGACAGCCATTCGAAAAAGTCCCTCCTTGGCTTTGAGAGTAGTCTTCCACACATCGGAGGGTTCGATTGGTACCTGGTGATACCCGGACTTCAAGTCGATCTTGTACCAAATATTTTTCCCCTTTGAGTTGGTCCAGAAGGTCATCAATCCATGGGATGGTACTATTCCGAGACGAGTGATCTTGTTCAAGGCTCAATAGTGTCTGAGTCTCAAGTCCCATCCTTCTTTTGTACCCACACAATCGGGCTCCCACGGGGAGATGAACTTGGTCGGATGTGACATTTCTACAATAGCTCTGAATCTACCTCTTTATTTCATCGTTCTCCATAGAGTGTCGATAGATCAGTCCATTAGGTAGCGGTGCACACAGTAATTGAATCAATGGGGTGCTTGACTTGACAATGCGGGGAGGAACCCCTGTGGGTGAGGGTGAAGATGTCCCATTACTCCTCCCCTACCTTGTCCATTGTTATTTGTCGTGTAGAGGAGCCTATACGGGAGGTCGTGGCCACGATATTCGAATCATCAGAAGAAAAAAAAAAATTCTGGTTTGGAAATGAGCTTACGCATTGTTTGTAGTAACCAAAGAGATAGCGGTAGGCGATGGTACCTCTGGTATCACAATACATCTTATTTCCCAAAGTAACAATAACGACATGAGGCCGAGACTCATACACAACATGTCACTTCCACAAGTATGGTTGGCCTAATAATACATCAAAAACATAAGGAGGAGAAATATCACATAATACCTCATCCATTAGGGCTTGATGCTATAGGAAGCGACCTTGCGGGACCGCGCGGAGATCCCATCCTTAGTGAAGCCGCCAGGTGGTCGATGGATGTGTGGGTGTGTTGTGATCGGCAAGCCCAACCACTTCACGATGTCTGCTAAAATGAGGTTCTTTTAGCTCCCATTTTCAATAATGAGCTTGTATTGGGGAACCATTTTACCCACATGCAGGAGTGGAAGAGACGCTATTCCTCCTATGGATCTTAGGTTCCTCCTTTTGGATCTTCGTAGTGGAAATATTGGCATTAGGCTTCGCATCGTAAATACATTTCACCTTTTTCATTCCCCTTGTCGGAGTTCGATTCGGTCGGAGCATGAATGCAGCGAGAATCCCCATCTAGGCCACCGGCGCGGCGGGACACTCACTTGTGTTGTGAGTGGAGCTCTTACGAAACTCACACCACTTTCCTGTGTCCTTATTTGGCTTCGGGGTGTTTTTCTTTACTTTTGGATTTGGTAGGTTGTCTTGCCGCCATACCTTGGATTTTTCCTTTTACATGGTTTGGGGCACCTTTCCCTTGCTTTTGATTGGCGGATCCAAGTCTCGCTTCTTCTGTTTTTAATTTATGCTCAATCTTGGAACCATACCGGTATGTCTTACCAAGCGAGGAGATGTCGAGGAACTCCATTTCCTCCCACAATTTATATGTGGAACAATGTTGTGATACTTTAGCACCAAATGTTTCTGCGAATCTTTGATACCCAAATTTGTGCGCGAGGGTATGAATAGATTCGTCGGCCCATGCATCTTGATCCTTTTGTTACGCGAGCGTGGTCCATTGTATGTACTTGTCCTCATAGCTCCCCACGGACAGTATTGTTCCTTGATGGTGTCTCGGAAAGAATTCCAAGTGGGTACGGCTAAAAAAAAGAGGTTTTATCTCATCCTTTTTCTCACAGTAGGTTTCCCACCGATCCTTGACATGGGGGGTAGCTTTGAGGAGTGAAAAAATAATCTTCTCCCGAGTCAAAAATGTCATGAACCAAGAAATATCTATCTAATATATTCAACCATCTATACATGGCATACGCATTTATTTGAACCTCAAATATGTAGAATGTCAAAGTTTACTTGTGCCTTAAAGGGAGTCGCGCCTCCGGAGTGGAGCATTGGATAAAGATGCGTCGTCGGTGGGCGATTGTTCAAGTATCTAGGCAAATTTATCCATCATCGCATTCCTTTTATTTTCGAGGGCCTCCTCGAGAAATATTTTGATAGGATCGCCTACTCCCTCATGTTATTTCATCCCCCATGGCGGCGAGTCAAGGTTTGCGAGGTTGATCTTACAAAGGTTCAACCAAATCGAGCCCCTAACTCCTTATACCCAGAGCCTCGTTGGGGACATGCAAAGAAGGATCGAGAAAATGTAGACTGCTGCGATACCAGTCAGTTATACGGGAGATACAACATAATACACATATAACCATAAATACAAAGATTGATAAGAATAACACTTCATTTCATTAATATCAAAAGAGCGGCATTTTCTTACGAGATAGAATGGAAATAAATTAGCTAGGGTGTTGGTAGCTTATCTACGAGAAGAGATGTGGTGGCTACGAGCCTATGAATTGTGTTCTGATAGAGGCTCAAGGGCCTATTTATTATAGAGAAACAATGGAAAACCTTAAACATCCAAAAACATACCCGTAGGAGATGAAGCGCCAAAACTATGGGCCCCGTTTGGGTAAATTGGTGTTGAGATTGCAAGCTTCTGTGATCCTGATGATGAACTACAGTTGGTAGTTCAAAATGCGTCGGTCCCTAAAATTATTATGTGATGTCCCGGAAGAGTTATAATTATAAATTGGTGTTTCAACTTCCCGGGGTCGTAACTTTGGCGTACTATCTCCATTTGACGCAGATGATACATCGTTAGAAAGATATATTCGATGACTACAATTATTGATCGCAAATATCATTACTAGAATGGAATCATATACCGCGAAAGGTGCGATGCCCAAAAATGTCGTTTAGGGCCTCAAATGGCTGCGGACCCAAAAAAATGCTAAAAATAGTAAGTTGTGCGAAAGCAGAAAAAGGCGAAGAGGAAATGGTGGGGCCCCAAGTGGAATAGGCGGGTGGCCACAAATATCCATCTAGATAATTCCTCCCCCTTAGGAAGCAATGGTCCCCATTGCATTGAGTTCCTCCATGAGATGAGGAAACTTTTGTTGAACTTCGTCCACAGTGAACCACTTGCCTTGGTGCGAGTTGGCCGCTTGACAACCCGATACCATTGGATCCTATGTTGGCGAGTGTTCTTGATTTGCATGTCCACGATACGATACGTGGTGGCCTGTTCCATGCGATCTGGGTTTTAATTCGCTTTGTTGGTGTGAGTTGTTGTTATGTCATAGGTGTCCGGTGAGGTGGGAAGTAGGGATGAAGGCGGTCCACATTGAATCTGGGTGCGGACCAAGGAATGGTGGAATCTCTGAGCTCGAAGGCATTGTTCCCTAAAAACTTGGTGATGGTGGCTTATGGCCCATATCGAAGTGGGCAAAGCTTGCGGTGGTGTCCGGTGAGGGGCTCCTTACGCAAATGTGGCCACACTTTTCGCCCTGGAAGTTGTGTGGCACCCGATGTTGATCATGTCGTTACTTGTACTTAGCATTGGCTGTCCAATATGTCATGAACTTGTTGGTGGATGTGTTGAATGCGCTCGATGAAGATGTTTGCTTTGTCGGCTTATTGGACATGAGGCAATTGGCTTGAGTTGCCGCAAATGGCATGGCTACGTCAATGGGACATAGTGGTTGGAATCCCAAGCCCAGGCGAAGAGTTTGTGGACGATTGAGTTGTGGAGAGCCCCGATTATAATTGTGTTGTACATAGGGAGGCTCTCACATCCCATGTGCATGGATTCTTTTAATTTTACATGTGCGAGAATGTGTACAATCATCATATTGACGTGCTCTGTCGGGCCATCGGTTGGGGATGGAAAGCTGGACTTGGTGAGCTTGGTGTCCATCATTGACTAGAGGTTGGAAAAAAATGTGTTGAGGAGCTTGTTGTCTTGATATGATATGATGGTGTTTGTGGGATCCCAAAGTGCACCCACACTCGTTGAAAAGAATATTTTATCGGTGGCTTATCTTACGATATTCTTCTTGCACGATGCCTAAATGGCCATTTTCGATAATCTGGCGACGACCACGAAAACATAGTCGTTTCCCATGCTTAGTGGAAGGAAGGCCCAACATGTAATCCATGGAGATGGATTTCCAAGATTGGCTAGGGGTAGGTAGCGGAGTATAGATGCCTTGCTTCTTGATGGTCGAGTTTGGAAATGGCGCAAGAAGTCTCGAGGATCTGATGTACTTCCGACGACATCCTATCGAACGTTCGGCCAATAGAAATGCTTCCGCGCGGTCACGCTTTGTTTTCTCGACCTTGAAATGCCCAACGACTCAGCGCAGGTGTGCTTCCCATATCATCTTGACATGCTACGCTTGAAGGAACACAAAGATGTCCCGGGTGACATAAAAAGGCAACTTGGAGGTGGAAATTTAGAACTTGCACACGAGAGCCTTGTATGTGTGGCGAAATTCTAGATCGCTCTTGTAGAGAAGCGACGATCCGAAGTCGACGTGCCCACGAGAGTTGAGAACGGTGGTTAGTGCCACAATCGATGGTCGACTAAGGCCTTCTGCGACATTATTGGTGCTACCCTTCTTGTACTTGATGTTAAATGTAAACATTGCCAGGATATGCGGACCACTTCTAATGGAGATCGTTTTGGAAACTTCCTTTGTGTGTCTGTATGAAGCTGAGTCGGTGGTTTGTGTGGATGATTGTTTCCTTCCCCAAAATGTAATGCTTCCATTTCTCGACAAAGCTTTGCACTGATGGAATACATTTCTTTGTCATAAGTGGGATACTTGTGAGCTTGTGTCCGGACGATGTCTCCTTTGTGATATGCCACTAGATGCTCCTGTCAGATTAAGAACCTAAACCGCGATAGCGCCAGTCGGGAGGCATCGTCTCGATCTCAAATGGTTGTTGCGAGTACTGGTAATGTGAGCATTGAAGAAGAATAGAGGCGATGTTTCAATTCTATGAACGCCTTGATGAGATTTCGACCAAAAGAATTTTTCTTTCGCTCATCCCTTGGTGACATTTGACCGAGGGCCAAATGATATGAGAGAATCCCAACGAGGAACCTACGGTAGAAATTGGCAAGACCCGGAAATGCAGCGACGCTCTGTTAGAGTGCTTGGGGGCTGGCCAATCTTGAATGACTTGGATCTTGGTTGGATCGACATGCACCTCCCTTTCATCAATAATGTATCCCGGACATTTAGCACAGGTTTTCCAAGAGTGAAATTCTCCGAAATTTGCACACAACTTCTATTCGTGCGGTGTTTGGAGGACTTGTCGGATGTGGTGGAGGTGCTCTTCCCAAAGTACGGTAGAAGATCATAATGTCATCCAAGTACACCACTATAAATGAGTTGGTGAATGAGTCGCAAGATGTCATCCATTAGCCTCATGAAGGTTGTGGGAGCATTCGTCAACCGAAAAGGCATGATCGGCCATTTGAAAAGGCCCTCCTTGGCTTTGAAGGCGAGTCTTCCACACATCGAAGGATTCGATTGATGCACAGTGATACCCGGACTTCAAGTCGATCATCTTGCTGAAACATTTCGCCCCTTTGAGTTGGTCCAATGGGTCATCAGCTCCGTGGGATCCGGTGCTATTACTGGACAATGATATTTTTCAACACGCAGATAGTCAATACGGAAGTCTCCAAGTCCCATCCTTATTCTATGCAAACACAATCGAGCTCCCACATGGAGATGAACTTGGGCGGATGTGACCTTTACTGCCGCTGGCTCCACAGATCACGCATGCGTCCATCGCTCTACGCGAGCACTCAGATAGATTGGTCCATTGGGTAGCGGCGCACTCGGGTTCGAGATCAATGGGGTGCTTGACACACGACATTCCGGAGGAACCCCTACTGGGTGAGGTGAAAAGATGTCCCTGTACTCCTCACGACCTTTTCGCGTTTGTCGTGCGAGAGGGAGCCATATACGAAGGTCATGGCCCACGGAGTCTTCTTCTTGCTGCTAGGGGCGAATCATCCGAAAAAACAAATTTCCTGGTTTGGGAAATGAGCAGGCGAGATAGCGGCGGGCGGGCGGTGGTACCTATGGTATCACGTGCATCTTATTTCCACAAAAGACAATGAGGAAACATGAGCCGGGACTCATACATAGCATGTCACTTCCACAAGTATGGTTGTTCTAATAATAAATACGAGAAACATCAGAGGAGAAATGTCACATAATGGCACCTCATCCAGTGAAGGAGCAGCGATGCTATAGGGAAGGCGGCTTATTTCTTTGGCGGCTTGCGCGGATGTCCCGGAGTCCTTGGTGAAGCCACCCAGGTGGTGTATGGATATGGGTGTCGCTATGGTTGGCAAGCCCAACACTGCCACGAGCATCTACTAAAAATGAGGTTCTTTTGGCTCGCATTGTACGACCGTGAACTATAGCGGGGAACCCTTTACCCACATTTGGGGAGTGGAAGAGACGCTCTTCCTCCTTTGGATCTTAGGTTTCCTCCTTCACAGATCTTCGCTTGATGCTATGATGGCGTTGGGCCTCTGCATCGATAATGCTTTGTTTCCCCTTTTTCATTCCCCTTGTCAAGATCGATTCGAGTCAGGCATCGCCATATGATTCAAGAAAGCCCTCCTCTCGAAGCCACCGGCGTGCTTGGGCCGAGCACTCCTCTTGTTGTGAGTGGAGCTCTTGTGAAACTCACGACACTTTCTACAGTGTCCTTCTTTGGCTTCACGGCATTGTTATTTTCTTGTGGATTTGGTAGGTTTTCTTTGGGCTGACCTGCCTGTGGCTTTGTCCTTTGTTACTGCGGTTTAGGGGCACCTTTCCCTTGCTTTTGATTCGCAAATCCAAAGTCTCGTTTTCTTCTGTTTTGAATTTCTTCTCAATATTGGGAACATACGGGTATGCCGTGCACGAGCGAGGAGATGTCGAGGAACTCCATTTCCTCCTTGAATGTATACTGTACGCAGACAACTACGATAATTTAGCACCAAATTTTTCTCCAAATCTTTGATACCCAACTTTGTACGCATGGTATGGAACAAAGTCGTCAGAGCTCACGCCACATCTTGATCCCTTTGTTGCCGCGAGCGTGGTCCATTGTATGTACTTGTCCTCATATCTCACGTGGATAGTATTGTTCCTTGGTGGCATCCTCGAAAAGAATTCCAGAGTGGGTACGGCGAGAATAGAGAGGGTTTTGTCTCATCCTTTTTCTTATAGTAGGTTTCCCACAAGTCCTTGACATGGGGGTAGCTTTGAGGAGTGCAAAAATAATCTTGCTCGGGATCGGAAAAAGTCATGAGCGAGAAATATCCTTCTATACCATCTATCTACGGCATGCTGTCATCTGTTTTACCCTCAAATATGGGAATGTCCAAAGAAATTTACTTGTGCCGCCCAAAAGGGAGTCACGCCTTCGAGTTGTTGTTGGATGTAGATGTGCCGCCGGTGGGTAGTCGTTGAAGGATGCAGGCGTATCCATCATCGCATTCCTTTGTTTTTCCAAGGGCCTCCTTGAGCAATATTTTGATAGGATCTCCTACTCCCTCATCTTTCTTTTCATCCCCCACTGCAGGAGTCCATTGGGTTTTGCGAGGGTGATCTTGAAAAGGTTCAACCGAGATCCAGGAGCCCTGACTCTTTATGCCCGAACCTCGTTGGGGACATGCAAGAAAGGATCGAGAAAAGCGACCACTGCTCTGGCCACCATTGATCCGGATTTATGCGAACACATAATACACGTATAACCATAAATAAAAAGATGCTGATGGAAATAACACTTCATTTCCATTAATATCAAAGAGCGAAATTTGCTTATAGAAACTGAGAATGGAAATAAACTAGCTGGGCGATTTGGTAAAGCTTATCTCTAAGAAGATATGCCAAGGCGGCTACAATCCTATGAAATATGTGCAATGAGGCTTGAGGGCACTATTTATGTATAGAAGAAAAAGAGATAGAGAAAACCCTAAACATCCAAAAACATAACCCTGAGGAGATGAAGCGCCAAAACTACGGGCAGTTGGGTAAATTGGTGTTTAAACTTCTCGGGGTCGTAACTTTGGCATACTATCTCTGAATGGGCACACATGATACACATTTTATAAATATCTGTCAGGGGACTATAACTTCTAACCACGAATATGGATGCACGGAATCAAAGTTACGACCTCGAGAAGTTGGAAACTACGATTTACCCAGACGAGGCCCATAGTTTTGGCGCTTCATCTCCTAGGGTTATGTTTTTGGATGTTTAGGGTTTTCCATTGTTTCTCTATAATAAAATAGGCCCTAGAGTCTCATTGTAACACATTTCATAGGCAGCTGTCATCCACCACATTTCTTCTCGATAAGCTACACGGCGCCACTAGCTGGTTTATTTCCATTTTGTACTGTAAGCAAATTTCATTTCTTTGAGATTAATGAAATGAAGTGTTATTTTCCGTGCCTCTTCTGTATTTATGGTTATATGTGTGATTCTGTTGCGATTCATGCATAAAGTCTAGATCATATGAGGAAGTTATTAAGGTTGCATGATTACTCGGGAAACATGAAAGTCATAATATCTACATTCAACGTCGAAAGGTAAAGCAAATATTTGGTGGGAATATGTGAAGAATTTTAAGGGTATTTGGGGAGGAGGCGCCCGGCTTGGGCCGAGTTTGAGGAGGCTATTCTTTGAAGAATTATATGTTGGAGATGAACTATGATGCTAGAGATAAGGAGTTTTATGATTTACGAGGATTGGTTCCATGACAAATGAGCGAGTACATTGCCGGAGTTCATAGAGTTGTTGAGATATGTGCCTTACCTCGAGGAGGAGAAGGCTAAAGGTTCGAGAGAATTCATCAGAGCTGGAATGTTGATAGCACAAAGAAAATAATATATTGAGTTCGATGAGCCTAGATCACTAGAAGAATCCATTCTAAAGTTGAAGCATTGTTATGAGGATTCAAAGCGCAAAGTTGAGCCTAATTAGCATGATTTGAAAGGAAATGAGAGAGCTACAAAAAGATGGCCACCAAAACGGGTAATACCTCAAGATGAATGTAGAAGAGAAAATGTGGTTTCACTTATAATAAGTTTTATTATATTAAGAAGTGACATGGATCACGATCAGAGAAAGCGCGACGAGACTATGAGTGAAGTGGTGAGAGCACCGTGCAGCTCGGTGGATATGTGGCAAGGATCATTGCAAGAGGGATTGTCACGGTGTCGAGGGTGGAATAGTACGGCGCAGAGAAAGAAGTGCATGCGAGATTCTTGATTGGATGCGGTTGGCTACACGTACAAAGAAGAGAGATCATCATTGGGTGGAGAAAGCTTATGCGTTTGATTTGATAATTTGCATGCCTACGGCCGCACATTTGAGATATGCTGCCATTGGGATCATATAACATGATTTTGGGTATGGATTGGTTGGCACCTTCCACATGACCCAAAGTAGAATTGTTATGACAAGGCCATTGAGTCCCTGGATGATAAATGAGAAAGAGAGGATTTTGCGGGGAAATAAGAAGCCTACGTTAGGTGAGGATGGTGGACAACTATGCGAGGTAAAGCGTAGTTGCGGGAAATATTAGTGTGATGTTTGTGAAAGTACGTGTTTATAGTAATAAGGGTAAGGATTTTGAGGATGCAAAAATGTCCAAATATATCTTGTATTCGCGAGCGAGTTTTTGAGGGTGTGTTTCAGCGAGAGATTCCGGAGCTACCTCTTAGGGAAGTGGATTTTTCTATTGATTTGGTACGCGGGCGGCACGGCATCAAAGGAACCTTACGGGATGTGTGTACTCCCGAGTTAGTTGATTTGAAGTTGCGAGTTGAAGGAAATGCTTAAAAATGGATACATTAGGCTAAGTGTATCACCTTGGGGTGCACCGTGCGTTGTTTGTGAAAGAATAAGAATGGTACTCTCGCATGTGCATTGATTACATGCGGTTGAACAAGGTAGCAACGATCGATAATAGATATCCATTGCCACACATTGATGACTTGTTTGATTGGTTGAAGGGAGACTGACAATGTTCTCTAAGATCGACTTGAGATCAAGATATCATCGAGTGTATGCATCAATGAAGAGGACATATTCCAGGCTTTGCATTCAAGACCGGGTATGGGAATTATGAGGTTTCTTAGCAGTTCCATTTGGTTTGACTAATGCCCCATCTACATTTATGTGTTTGATGAATATTGTGTTGCATGCTTATCTGGACAAGTTTGTTATTGTATTCATTGATGACATCTTGGTATATTCTAAGAATGAGAATAACATGTAGAGCGTAGCAACGATGTTTGAGATTGCTATGGAGAGAAAGCGATTATATGCTAGGCTTAGAAAGTGTAGTTTCTTCTAGACATAGGTACACTACTTGGGACATGTTGTTTCCAAGGAAGGCATAATGAGTAGAGCCATAAAATATGACTGACCATCATGGAGTGGGCGGCTCTAAGAATTTGGGAATAAAGCAGATCCATTTTACGGAACGCTTTAGCAGAGTTACTATAGGAGGTTCATTAGGAACTTCTCACGCATTGCATATCCTATTACATTTTTGCAAAGGAACGGTGAGAAGTTTGAATGGATAGAAGAATGCTGCAACTAGTTTTTGGCTTAATTTGAGAGCGATTGTTGACCAATGTTCTAGTTCTTGGGATTCTGAGATCTTGGATAAATAAATAGGACTTGGTGGAGTCATTATGCGGGAGGGATAGGTGGTATGTTATGAGTCTAGGAACGAATGAGCATGAAACGCGAACTACGCGACTCATGATCTTGAGTTGTCGAGTTATTATTCACCATTGAAAATTTGACATTTCCTTCTTGGCGAAGGAGATTTGTATTGTTGAATTATCACGGTGGGTCGAGAGTATTTGTTTGAAAAGCCTGAATATGAACACCGGGAAAGCTAGATGGTTTGCCACCCTTAGTGAGTTTGACATTGAGATCGGATACATCAAAGGGAAAGGAGAATAGGGTTGCAAGTGCTCTCGGCAAGAAAGTGCGGAGTGAATCGCCTGACGGCTACATGAGTTCTTATGGGACGGAGACTTACAGATCGGAATATTACGGGAAGGATAGTATGATAACATGTATTTGGAGCTCGAGGCATAGGTTGCAGCGAGTACCGGGTATAGGTACGGAGGTGCAAGTGCAAGTACGAGGTGTTCGGGATGTAGACTATTGTCTCAAGGTAGATGGTTTGGTGAGATTCGGGGACGCGGGATCTATGTGTCGAATGACCGGTGAACTCGAAAAACTTATCTTGAGAGAATTTCATGTAAATCCATACACGGGTCACGCGGGATACCGAGAGAAGACATTGGCTGCGGTAAATAAGTTCTACTATTGATTGAAATTAAGGAAGGAAGTGGCGAGGGTAGTGGCTAGATGTTTGGAATGTCAACGAGTGAAGATAGAATGTAGGCATCTAGGTGGTGCGTGTACATCCTGATGCACGATTCAAGAATGGAAATGGGAGGTCATTTCTATGGATTTTTATTACATGTCTTCGAGGAAAGTGAGGCAACATGATTCTATCATGGCGTTAGTCAATGAGGTTAAGAAAGGTGGTTCACTTCATTCTAGTAGAGACTACATATTCGGCTAGTGAGGTGTTACAAGTATTCATCGGAGAGATTGTGAGATTACATGGTGTTATAAATAAGATTGTGTCGGATAGGGATTACGAGTTCACTTCCAATTTTTGGAAGGAAGTTTTGCGGGGATTGGGGAGAGATTTGGCCTTCATTACAAATTATCATCCATAGACATATGGACGGAGACAAAGAGGGTCATGCATCGAAAAGAGGAGGTGGGAGGATTATCTTCCATTGGTTGAGTTTTCATACAACAATGGTTATCGGGAGTTAGTAAGGATGATTCCTTTTGAAGGCATTGTATGGGGAAAGAGTTGTAATACTCCCATACTTAGGTTTGGAGTGATCCGGTGCGAGGCGGGGTCCTTATTTGACCAAACATGTTGTCGAGATATGGAATAGGAAATGCAAGTTATAAGGAAGAATCTAAAGAAAACATAGGATAGGCGGAGAAAAGTTATGTAGACACGAGCAAACCGAATTTAAGGAGTTTTAGGTTGGGAGAGCATGTTTTACATCACCTCAAGCCCAAGAAGAGATCCTTGAGGATTGGATCATGTACCAAGTTTGCACTACGGTATTTCGGGCCTTTTTAGATCCTTGAGAAGATTGGACCAATGTCCTATTGACTTGCACTACCTCCAAAAAGTGAAATTCCATGATGTTTTTCATGTGTCATTACTTAAAATGTATACTTATAAAGGATGTTGATCATGTTATTCATTGTTATGTATTGTAGGTGGAGAAAGAAGGAGAATTTCGGTCGGAACCTTGGTGCATATTGCTGCAGAAACAACTCATGCTTAGAAATTGAGCCATAGATCAAGTTAAAGTGCGGTGGGAGGCACTTTGGGCCAGATGAACCTACATGGGAGATGGTTGATCAAATGAGAGGCTATGTATCCTTCATTGTTTTCTAGCTTATGCAAAGCCGGTTTTGAGTATTTTTACATATGTTATGTATGGTTTCTATTGTAAATATCGCCATGAGGCTAGAAGTTATAAAGCTCAAATACGTGGTATGGATTTGTGTTGTAGGAAATTCAACGCACATGTATACTTAGTTTTTTAATAATAAATGGGGACCCTTTTAATTTTTACATGTTTTTATTTCCTTTTGATTAACTTTTTAGATTTAGGAAATAAAGAATAGATTTGATTTAGTTATAATTATTTTCATAAGATTTAAGACTTTCCCCTTAGCGAAACTTTTTATATCGGAGTCTTAATTGAAATGTGTTACAAAGGCCCAAGGCTCCCGATAGGACCTACCCATAAAATACAAGTGTTAGTGGAAAAATTTTAACTTATCAAAACTCCTTTATATCGTAACTTTCCCTTGGAGTGAGTTACGATAAAACACGATCCCGATATGTTTCCCCCGATCCTTACTTTACTCAAAAAACCCATTCCATGAAAGGGTTTTATTAAAGTTTAACACATGAAACATTATTATAAAGATCCTCGTCGGACCCACAAAATTTTTTATTGATTGATGCGTGTCATACAGAACTCATATTCATCATAACTTTCTGCGAAAGTTTGTTACGATGTCACACATATCGATACTACTCATTACGATATCACTCACTTTCGATGAACGAATCCTCAATATTCTTTTAATAATATTTTAATAAGTCATATTGGGACTCTTTTACATTGGATTTGTTTCATCGGGGCATTATATAAGAACTCTCGATATTCAAAACTTCGGATATGCCTTTCCCTCCTTTTATCAAAGACTTTCAAATTAATCATGACCTTTTATAATGAAACTCCCCATATCGGAGAGTTGAAATATCGTAACTCTTCAACTTCATACCTCGATATTTTCCCTTTGATGAAGTGATATGAATAGCCCACGTGGTTCCTCACTTAAACATTCAATGATTGGTATCGGGAGTAATGTTTCACGAAAATCTAAATGTTTACATTTAATTTCGAGCCTCATTTGTGAAAATTTGCTTAAGGGAAAGGATTACTATTGTGAATTCCATTATTTGTGCTAATTCTTGGCAAGAGAAAGTATCTCACTCATATCTATGTTTTTATAATAACCGCATTATGATTCCCAAAACAACGAAGAAATTTTGAAGGCGAGGGAAAAAGAAATCTCTTGTAAAGTAAGATCTTGTTGCTCCAGCTGTTTAACAAAGATGCCCTTTCTTCCGATTTTTCTGCGATACGGTTGTGCAAGGGATTGCGGCATTCTTCATGGGAAGCGATGTATCAATGTTTTGAGGATTAAAAGCCTAGAGTTAATAATATAATAGTAATTATTGATGATTCTTCCTGTTTTAGAAACACACCTCGATGTTGCGGCGAATTCATTTCTTCACGAATTACAACCCGGCTAAGTTATTCTTGAGCTAACTTAGTCTTTACGACTGCTAGTTAACTAATACAAATTGTTATGGGATGAAATTATAACTTATTTTCTTATTTATTTAAGGGATAAATAAATTAGACACCCGCATTTAGCGCTAGTGTGTAACTAAATTCCTCACTCATGTGTGACTGGAATCCCACACCGGTTATGTGGTCAATTTTTCCTTTCTAGTTGCCAATTTCACTATTTCTTGTTGCAAATTTCAACACTCCCTCTCAACAAGAAAGGAATTAATCTATCTCGATCTGGTACCTTTGGAATGTTCTATGTGCAACACTTCTATAGTGTTGTTTTCACATGAAACTCACGAAACTAAATAGCCTTCGAACAATCGAATTAGTATAATTCATATGTCATCGAAGTCTTTTGACTTGCTACTAGTTACTGTCTATTGGACTTTGTGTGCTGCTAGCGACATGTCTGCCTCCATGCACTGCTGCTTGCCAACTCGATTTGTGCTCCGATTATCTGACATTTGTCACTACGATTTATTTCTACTACGAGATATGACTACATCAATCTAACCAATCCTTCTACTCTTTCGTTATACTATGGGCTCCCCGTAGCCAAGTTCGATCCATGAGACACACCATCTTAATGGACTGCCCAAATTTCTTCTTGGGATTATATCTCGCACATTACCCCACCTCACACTTGGGTATGTACTCCCTCTGCCTTTCGCTCGAAACTCCCCCTCTTGGAGGTCTTTTTCTTGAGTGGACCCTTCCGATCGGTCTCCTCTCGCTTCTCCAATTTGTGGCGACTCCACAACCTTCGAGAGCTGCTTTTTGACATTGCATGCTAAGAGATCATTGCTCCCTCTCAACCACCAAGTCATTAACCACTACTTTGCTCCTCAAATATTTGCATGCATCCTCAACCTCAAGAGCATACGAGGTTCTTGAATCTTGCACCGATCTATTTAGGTTGTCCGTGGTTATCCGTTTAAGAAAACCTTTCATTTTCTAAACATCACCTCATAACCACGGTCTTCCAATACCGCTACGGAGACAAGATTCTTCGTTAGGGCCCGGAACATCCAAAACATGCGCATGGTACGAGAGGGGAGCCGGACTCCCTTTGAAAGGTAAATATAGCTATGTCGGTTGCGCTATACCTCCCATAATGTCCAAACTCTATGTTCTGCTGAAGGTCCTTCTCCTCCAAGTCACGAAGATATCTTTATTCCCTATCATATGGAATGAGGACGCGCTATCTAAATACCACATGCATCCCATTACGGTGTTGGCCATGCATGCAATGAGAGTAAAAATCAAGCCTCGAGACTATGAATCCAACGCTTCACCGCTTACAATGCATGCTCCTTCTTGATTGCCTTCTTCTATGGAAAAATTCGAAAGCATAGTTCCCATGCTCGTGACGATGAAAACACTGATCTCGGGACCAAGTCTCTCTTTACCTCTTTTGTTAGAAGTGTTGTCATTGATGGAAAAGGACGACGAAGAGAGGCTAAGGTGAATACGGTGACGGGATATGTAGAGCAGGGAGCATGAGGAAAACAAAGTGAGAAGTTATTTTCACTACAGTGAGGATATAAGGCTTGTAGATAACTTGTAGAGATAGAATGAGAGAATACGGGGCAACGGACTATACATACGAAGAATATAGTGGCTGGAGTTTACATTTTGGAAAAGCGACGGACTATACATACGGGGAAATACGGTGACGGGATATGTCGCGAGAATCTAGAGACGAGCGGCGAGAATATACGAAGAGAGTGAAAAAAATCCGAGAGGGGGTTCCAATGAAGAATAACTCACATGCGAGAAGAGAAAGAAGCACAAATTGTTAGGGGAATATTCGAGGGCTACGGCGAAAAAGTTTGGAAAGCCATTAACGCTCATCCTATGGCGGCTTTCATACACGGACACGATAAGGGAAAAATACCAAAAAGCTCGGAATGCGCATTGTAATTACCGATAGGCTCGTTGGTTTATCATGCGGAAGCGCTAAAAGTGCAACGAAACGTTGAAAGATCAAGACGGAACCACGAGGGTAATGGAACCGAGCGTTTAGCAATAAAAACCTAATGCGATCGGGTATTAAACCTTATGGTAGCATTGTATTAACATATCAATGAAACGGGGTTCATATATTAAAGTGTCGAAGAAATAAGAAAATGAAACCTTTAAACGGAGATTATATGTATATGTATATAACAAAGGCGCGAAAGTTTTTGTTGGAGCAGAACCATGACTATAAGTGGAACCTTGAACATGAAACACGATAAAACCGGAGGGCCACAAAACCACGATGATTCCGGACTTTTCTAAAGTGGTAAACAGTATGTGAAATAAAAAGCGCGATATACGTCGGAGCGGGACACGTGTCCTTAGGCGGTTGTAAAACAACTTTTTCGCGTTAAATTTGAAGTGTTAAACCTTGTACCAATATGAAAACCATTAAGGATCGTTGGATTGAGGTTGGAGGAGCGATGAGCTCTAGCGCAATCGGATGCAAGGGGTAGTTTAACCACTGGGCCCCGCTCATTATGTAAGTTCGGAGGACTAAACCTGTATTCGACTGCACGACCCGACCGTTGATTTGTCGGAGGGGAGTGCGATACGGTCATTAACCATCGATTGAAGAGGTGCATTAACTAGTGGGGCCATATGTAATGAGGGCTCCACGGAATGTATGTGTATTAAAAATGTCGCGTTGGGTTTAGTTATAAGTTTATTGATGATTCGAATGAAATGATACAAGGTGCGGACATATGGTAATTTATATAATTTGGGTATGTTATAATGATATGGCCGAGGGTTAACATATCGGGCTATGTAGTATAGTCCGGCTTTTTGTTATGATATACCAATGATTGGAGCATAAACCAAAGTTAAACCTTGAATGAGGCTGTGAGCCCAAAAAAGTCACTCTTGCTATATATATTAGTGCGATGTTTTAACCAAATTATATAAGATGATGTGACCGACTATGTGTTAATAAGTGCATATGAATATTTTTCAAATATGAAGTGTTAAGTGTTGTATGAAATATTTTATGCCAGGAGAAACCTTAATACTTCTTTGGAAATGAAAATGTGAGTGTTAATATGGTAATACGAGTGAAGGCGGGATCCAGTTAGAAAGTATGTTGAATGATCGGAGTTCTAATATGAAATGAACTAAGAATGGAGACTTTGGATTAATAGGTTCCTATGTATATATATAGTCTTATATTGAACAAAATGAATTCTTTATATGGAGACTAATGACCAAAAACCTTAGATTTAAGGTTTGACGGTGTGTCTGCGACACTCTATATGCGAAGAGTTTATTAACTTTGTGGGACCCTCACCAATCGCATCGGAGAAAATTATGGCGAGTGGAACATGTTAACAAAAGTTGTGATTGCGATTGAGTTCCGGACCCGATATGTTTTAAACGATGATTCTCATATTTTGTTTGAGTTACGGCCTAAGTGCATCGGAGCGATTCATCGCATCGGCGCGGTGGAGTGAACGGTGATTAATCGCATCGAGAGAGAGCGAACATCGGAACATTCCATTGAAAAGCTGCGATTGCGATTATCGCATCGGGTCTTTCGCAAGAGGCGTAATCGCATCGGAACTTAAGTAAAGATCAATTGTTTGAACAAATTATTAAAAAAGGTTCCATTATGATTATATAACCAAGAATCATTTGCGATATATTTAAAGAGAAGTTTTTTGTGTTAAAACGCCTTTATGATTATCGTCGAGAGTTAAAGTGCATTTTATAAAAAAGTGCGGCTACATATATGCAGCGATGACACCACGACGGTGAACGGGGAGAGACAAATTCACGGTGATCCAAAAGCTGAATGGATTGATTTGTAATCCTCATTGTAGCTTGAATGAATACGTTTTTTATTGGTTTATATTGTTTGTGATGCATTGGAAAGTCTCACGTAGGAAATAAAACTCAACCGTAAAATTGAAAGTTATATAAATTGCTGAGATTTTCTGAATGAGAGTGGATAAAGAAGTGAGGAGGCGAGAAGGCAAAGAGTCGGGGCTATTCACTTTGAATTCCCTGTGGAATACGAAATCGGTTATGAGAAAAGCTGTATAAATCATATCACATTGATGTGCAAGGAGAGGTTAGAGAATGCGAGTATGAAGAATTGAGGCGAGAGAAGATAAGAAAAGGGAAGAGCGAGAAAGAGATGCTACGAACGAGCGATATCTAAGGTAAATCAACAAATATTTTCTTTTGATAAATTGAGGAAGTTGGAGCTTCCTATCAAGTTGAAGCTTGATGAGATGTCGGTTATGGGCGGGCGGGGTTGGAGCCTCACGTGCGTTGGTGCTGCAGAAACAACGGTGGTGAGAGGGAGTTGGAGCTTACCTTTGCATCACAACAACAATAAGATGTGGTTTTCTCCCTTTATGGAGTTTCCACTTATATCTGTTGTCTCTGTGTGTGTTGCCTATGTGTTGATATATTCTATCCAATCGCGCAATGTTTCATACTGCTCTCATAATAAGTTTGATGTCACATTAACTTAATACTTGCATTGCTACATATTAAGGCGAGTCCACATATTAAGTTGGTTATACAATTGGTATCAAATCCAAGTTCCTTTAGTACCATTTTAACCACTTGAAAGGAGATCCTAGGTCCCCGGGATGGCTAGTCAAGAAGGAAACTCAATCAATAAAGCCCATTTTTTCTTTGGTGCTAATTATGCCTTCTGGAAAATCGAGAATGAGAACATACATAATGTCTCTAGGAATAGAAGTTTGAGACTGCTGTGGAATTTGGATATGCCCCAAAGGCAAGCCGATCCGAGGAAAGAAGAAGCTAAACAAGAATTTGTAGCCAATGCAAAGGCCATGAATGCAATCTTAAATGGACTATGTGAGGCTGAATTTATCAAAGCAATGCACAACAAGGCTATGCCATCGAAATGTGGGATACTCTTGAAAACATCCATGAGGGAGATAAAAAAGGTAAAGACAGCCAAAATTCAAGTATATAGAGCCTCAGTTTGAAAATTTGAAAATGAATGATGATGAAGATATTGGCGACTTCTTCTTAAGAGTTGCGAAATTGTTAATAATATGAAAGCTCTTGGAGAAACTATACCCGAATGTGTAATTGTACAAAAGATTCTAAGATCTCTCCCATCCGACTTTAACCCCAAGGTTTCTGCGCATACAGAAGAAATAGTCTGATTAGGGAAACCTTGACCATGAGACCGGTTACTTGGAAATCTAACGGCCTATGAGATGAGACTCCCACGGAAAAGCCAAGTGTGAGAGGGAGCGGCTTTTAAAACAAAAAAGAAGAAAGAAGAAAAGGAAGACATATGCTCTTGCTCGATGAAGAAGATGCTAAATTTTTCAAGAAATTGGATAGAGACTCGAGTAAATATAAAGTTAAACTTCCATTCAAATGCTTTAGCTATGGAAGAGTTGGACACTATGTTGCTAAGTGTCCTCATAAGAAAGCAAGGAATCGAGCTCAAAAATCGAGAGAAAACCACATCAAAGAACTAGTAGAAAGGAAAAGAAATTCGGTAGAAAATCCTTCTATGCTCAACAAGACGAGTGCATACGAAGACTCGGATGAACCTTCAAGTGAATAAAAAACCTGCGAATTTTTATTGATGGCCATAGAAGAACTTGAAGGACTCCTTATAGAAGATGAAGAAGAAGATGAAGTTGACCTTGAGGGGGAGCTAAGAAGTGCTACTGGAGGAGATTGACATACTCAAGGCGAAGTCTGAGAAAACAAAAATACATTGTCCTCAAGTATGTACGAGAAGAACGAAATTCAAAAGTCCTCATGCGGTGGAAGATAGAGCTTGAAGAATCCAAGAAGATATAAGACATGTTACTTAAGCAAATCGAGGATAAAACTCGGGACCCATAGAAGTTGGAAGAAGAAGTAGTATGTATGAGGAAGAAACTAGAAAATTCTCAAAGGAAAGTGTCTATAAATTCTTCTCAAATAACAAGCTGCTGGTAAGTTGAACGAAATTACGGATGCTCAAAGATCTACTACGATAAAAAGCTGGGATAGGCTATGAAGGAGAATCAAGTAAAGGCAAAGAAAAGGAAAACAAAAATATTATTTTTGTAAAAGCAAAGAAGGATGATGAAGCAACTCAAATGATTCCTTCAAAGGAAGAAACATGCAATGAAGGAGACGAGAACAGAAGAAACCTCTAATAGCAAAGAATGGAAAAAATATTCGACCTACGAGAAAAAGGCTCATATACCCCCTGAGTATGTCAAATTTGGAAGCCATCAAAGGAGATTTTTCCCTCCTATGAAAAAATGCCACTTGTTATGCACATACAAGTTGGGACATATTGTTGCATACTTGTCATACAAGGAGGAGTAATTCAAACCGAGAAAAGGATGCAAACAGGTGAAGAAACTTTGTCTCAAAAGAAAACAAATGGAGAAGACAACCTCACATCGAGGGTATGCAAATTGTTTCTATGGTTCTGTTTCTATTGTAAGAATTCGAGTCATAAAATCATTGAGTGCGAGTAAATATGGACAAAGATTGATGTCAACACCTCAAGGAGGTTTATAGATCATGGAGATTTTACTCATACTCAAAATTTCGCAAAAATTATGATCAAATGTTGTGTATGCAATAAAATTGGACATATGCCCTCCCAAATGTCCTCTCGGAGAGAATGTGGTTCATCATCTCACAAAAGGTGCCAAACAAAAGGATGCTTCAGTGGAAAAAGAAGGTGAATAAATGTGACCTAGCTCTTAGCTGCTCAAGACACGAAAAGTCAATGGTATTTGGACGATGGTCGCTCAAAACATATGACTGGAGATAGAAGCAATGTTATAACCTTTGATGAAAAGAAATGCTGGAAATGTTACTTTTCAGCGGTGATAAAGCGAGGAAAAATCAAAGGAAAAGGCTCGGTCGGCCTAGATAATGGCGAGGAAAGGCCCAAGATGTACTATTTGTGGATGGGATGAAAGCAAATTTGTTGAGTGTCGATTAAATATGTGATAAGAGGCTAGCAAGTTCTTTGTAGAGCACAAGACTATGAAGTCGGGTCGAGCACCACGGAAAGACTCTGCTCAAAGGGGTTCAAAGAGAGAGTAATGTCTACATAGTGAAAGAGGAGGATGAAGCATGCCATCTTAGCAAACTTGTGGAGTCATGGTTATGGCATAGGAGATTGGGACATCTTAACTTCAACCATTTCATCGGAGGCGAGAGCAAGAAGAAAGATTCATAGATATGCCGGAAATAAAAGGCCTTCAAATATCATATGCAAATCTTGTCGTGGGAAAATAGACCCACACATCCTTTAAGGCCAAAGATGAGCTATCAACAAAAAAGACCACTCCATCTTGTGCACATGGACCTGTGTGGACACGTAAAGAACTAAAACACCAAGTGGAGAATCCTACTTCATGTTGATAATAGATGATTTATCCAAAATGACATGGGTTGCATTTCAGAGAATAAATTGGATGCCTTGGAGAAATTCAAAATATTCAAAGCATTAGCGAGAAAATCAAAACAGGATGCAAGCTAAAATGCATTAGATCAAACGAGAGGAGGTGAATTCACGGATTATGACTTTGCGGACCTATGCAATGAACATGGGATAAAGCAACAATTTACTATTGCGGGGACACCTCAACGGAATGGAGTAAGCGAGAGAGACAAAACGGGTCTATACAACAAATTTCCAGAGCCATGATGCAAGAGAATAATATTCCTCAAACCTTACGGGTAGAAGAAGTACACACAACCGTACATATCCTTAACAAAGCTCATTTTAAAGGCCGAGCAATGACAAGACTCCCTATGAACTATGGCATGGTAAACCGGCTTCAATCAAGCACTTTAGAGTCTTTGGAAGCAAGTGTTACATAAAGAATAATGATGAAAATGCGGGGAATTTTGATGCAAGAAGCGAGATGAAGGGATATTTCTAGGATATGCATCCAAGAGTAAAGGATACAAGTGCTACAACAAGACTATTCGAAAAATTCTAGAAAATATTGACGTAAGATTTGATGAAGAACTTCCAAACAAGACAAAAAAGTACATACTACGGTAGTCCTTCGGACAATCATGAAGAAGAAAACCAAGATGATGATGAAACAAGAAAGACAACGAAGATGTTGAGCGCGAGCTCGAAAGCCCCCTCAAGATACACTCAAAAGAACCATCCGGAAGACCGAGATCATTGGAGACAAGAGTGTAGGAGTCCGGACAAGAGCGGCTAAATGAGCAGATGAGAAGAGGTATACATAGCCATGCTATCACAAATAGAGCCAAAGAAGTTTGAAGAAGCCAACAAAGACAAGTATTGGGTGAATGTTATGAATGAAGAATTGGCCCAAAATTGAGAATAACAATACTGGGAATTAGTTCCAACACCCGAGTGAGAAAAAATGTCATAGGCTCAAAATGGGTATTCAAAGAATAAAATGAATGAGCAAGGAAAGGTAATCGAGGAATAAAGCCGGACTTGTTTACAAAGGATATTCACAAATCGAAGGACATGATTACTGATGAAACATTTGCCCTGCAGCCATAATGGAAGCTATCAAAATGTTTTACGAGCCTGTGCATGCTACCAAGACTTCGAGGTATATCAAATGGATGTGAAATCTACATTTTTAATGGAGGTCTAGAAGAAGAAGTCTACATGGAACAACCAGAAGGTTTCTCATTAACAAACAAAGAAGACTACGTGTGCGGACTAAAGAAGGCTCTATATGGAGCAGAAACAAGCTCCACGTGCTTGGTATTCAAGGCCGGATAAGTACTGCAAAAACAAGGCTTTAAAGAGAGGAGGAGTAGATAGAAATCTATACATAAAAGCCCATGAAAATGAACTCCTGATTTTTGTAGTATATGTTGATGACATTATGTTTGGAAGCAACAAAGATGAGCTAGCAAAAGAATTTGTTGAAGAGATGAAATCGAGTTTGAGATGTCTATGATTGGAGAGCTCGGTTTCTACTTAGGACTTCAAATTCAGCGAAATAACACAAGTACATTCATCTCACGAGAAAAATACTTAAAAGAGATGTTGAAAAAGTTCAAAATGGAAGAGCGCAAACCTATGTCAACTCCCATGATCCCTTTGGATGCACGCTATATGCGATGATGAATCTGTGATATAGATCAAAGACTTCTGAGATCCATGATAGGAAGTCTGTTGTACTACGGCATTAAGGCCGGACATTATGTTGGCGGTAGGACTTGTGGCTAGATATCGAAAGCGACACCTAAACAAAATCACCTTCTAGCAGATTAAAAGAATATTCGAGATATCTACAAGGAACTACACAGTATGGACTATGGTATCCAAAAGGCAAAAGCTTCACTTTGACGACACAACACAAATGCGGGATTGGGCTAGATGTGTGGATGACAAGAAAAGCACAAGTGGAGGTGCATTCTATCTAGGAGAAAGTCCGGTGGCATGGCTAAGCGAGAAACAAACATCTATTTCTCTATGTACAACGAGAAGAAGAATACATAGCGAGCGAGCGACATGTTGCACACAAGTCATGTGGATGAAACAAACTCTCCAAGACATGAAGGTAAGCATTGATGGACCTATCTCTATCAAATGTGATAATACAAGTGCAATAAGCATATCAAAAAATCATGTGCTTCATTCAAAAACTAAACATATTCCAATCAAGTATCATTTTCTCGAGAGAACAAGTAGCTCGGAAGGTAGTGAAGTTGGAATATGTGCCAACAAAAATAACGAGATAGCAGATATATTTACAAAACCTCTTGCTAGAGAACCATTTGAATATATGAGAGATAGACTAGGGTTAGTGTATCAGTAGATGCTACTCTATGATATAAAGAGAAAGCATCGTTTCTGGGGGGAGAATCGAAAAGAAAACATCATTCTAGGGGGAGATTAGTTAACAAGGAATGCCACAAAGAGCATGGAATAGGTCCTCAAGATCGGAATATCATCCCTTTTCCATTGATGTCAAAGGGGGAGGAAAAAGCTATAGACAGAGAATATGTTAAAACGAGATAGGGGCAATGTTATTGCCATCGATGCCAAAGGTGGAGACTATTAGAAGTGTTGTCATTGATGGAAAAGGACAGCAGAGGCTAAGGTGAATACGGTGAAAGGATATGTAGACGGGGAGCATGAAGAAAACGAGTGGGAAGTTATTTACACTACGACGAAAGAGATATAATGCTTGTAAAGAACTTGTAGAGACGAGATATGAGAGAATACAAGGCGACGGACTATACATACGAGAGAATACGGTGACGGGAGTTTACATTTGGCGAGAGCAACGAGAATATACATACATGAAATACGATAATAGGATATGTAGCGAGAATACGGAGACAAGGCGACGGAGATAGACGGAGAGTGAAACAATCCAAAGGGGGTTCCAATGAAGAAGAACTCACATGCGGGGAAGAGAAAGAAGCACAAATTGTTAGGGGAATATTCAAGGCTACGGTAGCGAGTTGGAAAGCCATTAATGCTCATCCTATGGCGGCTTTCATACATAGACACGAGTAAGGGCGAAATACGAACACTGGAATGCACATTGTAATTACACGATAGAGCTGTCGGTTTAGCATGCGGAAAGCCCCAAGAGTGCAACGAAACGTTGAAATATCAAGAGGGTAATGGAACCAAGCGTTTAGAAATAAAAAACCTAATGCAATTGGGTGTTAAACCTTATGGTAGCATTGTATTAACATAACAATGAAACGGGGTTCATATATTAAAGTGTTGAAGAAATAAGAAATGAAACCTTTAAACGGAGATTATATGTATATGTATATAACGAAGGTGCGAAGTTTTTGTTGGAGCGGAACCATGACTATAAGCGGAACCCCGAACATGAACAGTAAAACCGGAGGGCCGCAAAACCGGCGGGTTCGGACTTTTCAAAAGTGGTAAATGGTATGTGAAATAAAAAATGTGATATACGTCAAAGCGGGACACGTGTCCTCGGGTGGTTTTGTAAAACAACTTTTTTTTCGCGCATATTTGAAGTGTTAAACCTCGTACCAATAAAAAACGTGAAAACTATTAAGGACCGTTGGATTGATGTTGGAGGAGCGATGAGCTCAAAACCGTCGGATGCAAGGGGTATTTTAACCACTGGGCCCCGAGTTCATTGTGTAAGTTCGGAGGACTAAACCTCGTGTGATTTGTTGGGTGTGGAGCCTAATTATCTTGTTTACTTTGTATCACGGACATTGGACCCCCTGTAGCCTTAAAAAGGGGCGGAAACGCCACCCATAATTAATCGGCTGCCGTGGGGGTCCGGGGGGGCGACGGCGACTTTTCCAAGCCCCCCTTGGCGGGGTTTCGGGGGAGCAACGCCCCCGAAGCTAAAAAAAAGATGTAAAATTGCCTTGTAAAAGTATAGTAATTTCTAGTCAATGCAGGATGTTCATAGGCGGATGATATGATGGTAGAATTTATGTTTAGTTTAGGGTTTTTTTGCCCTAGAAGGAAACCCCCCTTGTATATATGAGGGTATTGAATTGCGAGCTGTGTATTATGTGTGTATTCTCGGAGCGAGAAACTGATAGGGGAGAGCGTGAGAGAGAGACAGAGGATATTACGAGCAGCATCTGTTGTGGGTTTTGTCTCTTCATTTTTTTGTTGGATAATAGAAAGGAAGGACTAGTTGTTTCGGGGTGGACGTAGCCCAAAGCTTTGGGTGAACCACGTATATCTGTGTCTCTCCGGTTTTTATGTGTTTTGTGTGCTTGTATTTTCCGCATATTTTATGTGTTGCATTGCTCCGTAATATTTAATTTTCTAACAAGCTGGTATTAGATCCGAAGGTCTATTTGGGCGATAAACTCGCGAGGGAAAGAAGGGTTCCCTGGTTCAAGTGGGACCAATGGCGGAAGATGGTAAATTTAGGGTCAAGAAATTTAACGGCAAAAACTTCAGTTGTGGAAGATGCGGATGGAAGATTATACGCTATCGAGTAAGATCCGTACCTACCATTGAGCGAGAAAAACAAAGAAAGCGGTGGCCATGACGAGACGCGGAATGGAACATTCTCGATAGAAAGGCACTCGGAACGATGAAGGTTGTGCCTTGCGGCTTCATTCACCTTCAATATTTCGAAGGAAACAACAACGAGAGGGTTTGATGCGGACGTTGGTGAAACTATATGAAAAAACCCTTGGCCTCAAACAAGGTATTTCTTATGAAACGATTATTTAATATGAAGATGTCGGAAGGTGGATCATGTTACGGACCATTTAAATGATTTTAATACGATTTACACGATCAGTTAAGTTACTGTAGGGGGTAAA
Organism: Pinus albicaulis; assembly: GCA_034641835.2. Taxonomy (NCBI): domain Eukaryota; kingdom Viridiplantae; phylum Streptophyta; class Pinopsida; order Pinales; family Pinaceae; genus Pinus; species Pinus albicaulis. Next base: position 64,505 of record JAXQQM020069775.1, on the reverse strand, counting down.
CTTTGATGATAAAGTTAGGGCTCTTTTATTTATGTGCTCATTGCTAGAAAGTTTGTAATGGTTTAGTTATGGCCATTAGTAACTACGATCTCTCTGGATCTAGTACTTTAAAGTTTGATGATGTTGTCGGTGCTATCCTTAGCGAGGAAATGCAATGGAAAAGCTACTGGTGAGACATCGGGTAATGCTTTGAGTGCAAAGTCTAGGGGAAGAAGAATGGAAAGAAGAAAGAGCTCAGGTTATCGCAGTAAATCAAGGAAAGGCAGATCCAAGTCTAGATCGGGGATAGTGTGTTGGAAATGCGGAAAGAGAGGACACCTAAAGAAAGATTATAGATCTTGGAAGGGAAAAGAAGGAGATGCACAGCAAGAAAACAATCATGAAGAAAATGTGACAGGTGATGTGTTACAAGATGCTTTGATTATTTCTTTCGAAAATGTTACTGATTCTTGGGTTGTAGATTCAGGGGCTTCATTCCATGCCACACCTGATAAGAAATATTGGGATGACTATGTTCAAGGAGATTTTGGAAAAGTTCGTTTAGGTGATGATAAACTCTATAAAATTGTTGGAATGGGTAAAGTTCTTGTAAAAAAACAGAATGGAAACCAATGGCTACTAAAGGAGGTAAGGCATGTTCCAGATCTGAAGAAAAATATGATTTCAACAGGGTAGTTAGGTAGTGAAGGTTGTGTGACAACTTTCACAGATAAAAATTGGAAGGTCACCAAAGGAGCGCTGGTAATAGCAAAAGGTGAAAAGGTTGGTACATAGTATTTATGCAATGGTATTTCTAACTCTGTTAATGGTTTAACTTCAAAAGGAGAAGATGCAGGATTATGGCATGATAGGCTCGGACACATGAGTGAGAAGGGAATGAAGATTATTCACTCAAGAAATTTATTTCTAGGTTTGAAGAATGTTGATTTGGATTTCTGTGAAAATTACATTTATGGAAAACAAAAGAGAGTCAGATTTCTCAGATTTGGGAAAGAAAAGAAGAGCGAAAAATTAGAGCTTGTGCATACAGATGTATGGGGACCTTCTCAGGTATCATCTCTCGGTGGCTCTCGTTATTATGTTACTTTTATTGATGATGCAACTAGAAAAACATGGATTTACTGTATTCAAAATAAATGCGATGTATTTGATACTTTCAAGAAATGGAAAGCTTTGGTTGAGATTGAGACGAGGAAAGAAGTTGAAGTGTCCTAGATCGGACAATGGAGGTGAATATTGCAGCAAAGAGTTTGATAGAGTACTTGTTCAAATCATGGAATTCGCAGAGAAAACTGAGTTCCAAGAACACCATAAGAAAATGGTGTGTCGAAAAGAATGAACGAGAACAATCATGGAGCGTGCAAGGTGCATGAGATTGCATGCGAGGATTGCCTTTACAATTTTGGGCGGATGTTGTAGATATCTTGTTGTTTATCTAATAAACGAGAGGGCCTTCAAGTTCCTTGGATGGTGGTATTCCGGGAGGGAAGCATGGACGAGGTAAAAAGGTAAACTACTCTTTTTTTAAAGCCTTTTTGGGTACTGTGAGGCCTTTGTCCATATTAATAAAGAAAATAGAACAAAGCTTGAGGCAAAATCAAAGAAATGTACCTTTATTGGATATGGTGTTAATGATTTTGGATATCGCTTATATGATTATGAAAATCACAAAATCATTAGGAGCGAGAGATGTAATATTCAATGAAAAGGTCTTGTATAAGAATCGGTTGACGGAAAAAGAAACGGAAAAAGAAAGCAAGGAATACACGGTACTTGATGAGATAAGCGAAAAAAGTAAAGGTGCTCGAAAATAATAACAATCAACAACCACAACGGCAACATGCACCTCAAACACCTAAAAGTGGTGTTAGAAGATCTACCGGGATAAGTAGACCCCCTAAATGATACTCTCCTTCATTATATTATTTATTATTGAGCGATTCGGTGAACACTGAATGTTATGAAGAAGCAATGCGAGGTTGAAAAGCGGGGAAGAAGTGGGAGCTAGCCATGGAAGAAGAGATGGACTCCTTAATGCATAACTAGACTTGGGACTTAGTCGGAGTTGACTGCGAGTAAAAACGCATTGCGAGAATAAATGGGTTTACGAGTGCTGAAGGAAGAAGATGGAGGAAAACGAGAGGCACAAATCTAGACTTGTGGTGAAGGGGTTTGCACTGGGAAGAAAGGTATTGATTTTGATGAAATATTTTCTCTCTGTTGTTAAAATGACTTCAATCGAACTACTTTAAGTCTTATAGCGAGCGGAAGATTTACATCTTGAACAATTAGATGTAAAGACGACATTTCTCCATGGAGATGCTGGAGGAAGAGATCTATATGGTGCAACGAGAAGGATATGAGGTCAAAGGGAAAGAAAAATTAGTGTGCGGGCTAAAGAAGAGCTTGTATGGCTTAAAACAGGCTCCAAGGCGAGTGGTATCTAAAATTTGACAAGTTTATGTCCGAACAAGGTTATACTAGATGTCACTCCGATCATTTTTTTTATACGAAAAGGAAAAATGATGGCAGACTATATTATATTGTTATTGTATATAGATGACATGCTTGTTGCGAGGGTCTAACATGCAAGAAATAAATGTGCTCAAAAGAAAATTGGCAAATTCATTTGCAATGAAGGATTTGGGAGGCTGTAAAACAAATCCTTGGTATGAGGATAGCTAGAGACAGGGGAAAAATTGCAAATTAACACTTGTCTCTGAATGAGATACATAGAAAAGTTGTTGAAAAGATTTAATATGAAGAATGAAAAAACCGAGTTAGTACACCTTTTGCTAGCCATTTCAAAATTAGTAAGGAGATGTGCCCCAAGACCCAAGAAGACATGGATTATATGTCTAAAGTTCCATATGCATCGGCGAGTTGGAAGCTTAATGTATGCAATGGTACAGCACAAGGCTGATATTGCACATGCGATGGGATTTGTAAGAAGATACGTGAATAATCCACGAAAAGAACATTGGATGGCAATAAAATGGATTCTCGGATATTTGAGAGGTACCACAAATCAAGCATTATGCTTTGGTGGTTCAAACATTGCTCTACGAGGATATGTTGATGCGAGATATGGCAAGTGACGGAGATAACGGGAGGAGCACTACAAGATATGTATTTCTTGTAGGTGGAGCAGTGTCGGTTGGGTTTCAAAAATCCAAAGTGTTGTTGCACTTTTAACAACGAAGCGAGTATGTTGTTGCTACGGGAGGCTAGTAAAGAAATAATTTGGTTACAAAGGTTTATGGATGAATTGGGTAAGAAGCATGATATGGGCACGTTATACGGTGATAGCCAAAGTGCCATTCATCTTGCAAAGAACTCGAGCATTTCATTCCGGGACTAAACACATACATCTCAAGTACCATTTCATACGGTCAGGTATTGGAAGATGGAGAGTTGAAGGCTGGAAAAGATACACACTAGCGGAATCCTGCGGATATTCTAACAAAAGTTGTAACCGAGGAGACTGCGAATGTGCTCAGTTTCAATTGGTCTTCAAGGATGACGATGAAGATGAGGAACAGCCATGTCCAAAGAGGAGTCATTGTCTAGCAAATGAAGCAGCGATGGAGTTGCTAAAATCAGTCTCCAAGTGGGAGATTGTTAGGTGTGGAGCTTGATTATCTTGTTTACTTTGTATCATAGCATTGGACCCCTGTACCTTAAAAGGGGTGGCAATGCCACTCGTAATTAATCGCTGCCATGGGGGGGTCCAGGGGGGGCGGCAGCGCTTTTCAGAGTGCCCCCCTTGGCGGGGGTTTCGGGGGCAGCGCCCCCGAAGCTAAAAATAGATGTAAAATTGCCTTGTAAAAGTATAGTAATTTCTAGTCAATCTAGGTTGTTCATAGTCGGATGATATGACGGTAGAAGTTATGTTTAGTTTAGGGTTTTTTTTGCCCTAGAAGGCAACCCCCTTGTATATATGAGGGTATTGTATTGTGGTTGTGTATTATGTGTGTATTCTCGGAGCGAGAAACAGATAGGGAGAGCTTGTGAGAGAGAACGAGAGGATATTACGGTGAATCTACTTTGTAGGGTTTTGTCTCTTCATTTTCTTTCGGATAATAGAAAGGAAGGAGCTGGGTTGTTCGGGAGTGGACGCGGCCCCAAAGCTTGGGTGAACCACGTATATCTAGTGTCTCTCTGGTTTTATGTGTTTTACTTTGTGCTTGTATTTTTTCGCGTATTTTATGTGTTGCATTGCTCTGTAATATTTAATTTTCTAACATGATTCAACTACGCAACCACCGTTGATTTGTCGAGAGGGGAGCACGATATGTTATTAACCGTCGATTGAAGAGGTGCATTAACTAGTGGGGCCATATGTAATGTGGGCTCCACGAAATGTATGTGTATTAAAATCTCGCGTTGGGTTTAGTTATAAGTTGATTGATGATTCAAATGAAATGATACAAAGGGTGCGGACCTATGGTAATTTATATAATGTGGATATGTTATAATGATATGGCCGAGGGTTGACATATCGGGTTGTGTTGTATAGTCCGGCTTTTATGTTATTATATACCGACGATTGGAGCATAAACCAAATTTAAACCTTGAATGAGGTTGTGGGCCCAAAAGTCAACTGCTGCTATATATATTAGTGCGATGGTTTAACCAAAGTATAGAAGATGATGCGACCGACTATGTGTTAATAAGTGCATATGAATACTTTGTTCAAATATGAAGTGTTAAGTGTTGTGTGAAATATTTTATGCCGGGAGAAACCTTAATACTTCTTTGGAAATGAAAAATGTGAGCGTTAATATGGTAATACGAGTGGAGAAGGCGCTGGGGGCCCAAGCTGAAAGTATGTTGAATGATCGAATTCTAATATGAAATGAACTAAGAATTGAGACTTTGGATTAATAGGTTCCTATGTATATATATAGTCGTATATTGAACAAAATGAATTCTTTATATGGAGACTAATGACCGAAAACCTTAGATGTAAGGTTTGACGAGTGTGTGCGAGCGCTCTATATGCGAAGAGTTTATTAACTTTGTGGGACCCTCACCAATCGCATCGGAGAAACTTATGGCGGCAGAACATGTTAACAAAGTTGCGATTGCGATTGAGTTCCGGACCCGATATGTTTTAAACGATGATTCTCATATTTTGTTTGAGTTCCGGCCTAAGTGCATCGGAGCGATTCATCGCATCGGCGCAGATGAACTGAACAATGATTAATCGCATCGGGAGGAGAAGCGAACATCGGAGCATTCCATTGCAAGTGCGATTGCGATTATTGCATCGGGTCTTTCGCAGAGGCGTAATCGCATCGGAACTTAAGTAAAGATCGATTGTTTGAACAGAAAAAAGATTTTTTATTAAAAAGGGTCCATTATGATTATATAATCGAGAAGCATTTGCGATATATTGAAAGAGCATTTTTTGTGTTAAAACGCCTTTATGATTACACCGAGAGATAAAGTCCGTTTTATAAAAAGCACAACTACATATATGCAACGATTACACCATGACGAGTGAATAGGAGAGCAAGCGAGAACCGAAAAGGACATACATAGTCACGAAAAGACAAATTCACGATGATCCAAAACTAAATGGATTGATTTGTAATCCTCATTGTAAGCTGAATGAATACGTTTTTGATTGGTTTATATTGTTTGTGATGCACTTTGGAAAGTCTCACGTAGGAAATAAAACTCCACTGTAAAAGCTGAAAGTTATATAAATTGCTTTGAGATTTTACGAATGAGATCTGGATAAAGAAGTGAGGAGGCGAAGGAAAAGAGTCGGGGCTAGTCACTTTGAATTCCCTTTGTGGAATACGAACTGTTATGAGGAAAAGCTGTATAAATCATATCACATTGATGTGCAAAGAGAGGTTAGAGAATGCAAATTATGAAGAATTGAGGCGAGAGAAGAAAAGAAAATGGAAGAGCGAGAAAGAGATGCTACGAACGGAGGCGATATCTAAGGTAAATCAGCAAATATTTTCTTTTGATAAATTGAGGAAGTTGGAGCTTCCCTATCAAGTTGAAGCTTGCTAGATTTTAGTTGTAGGCGGTCGAGGTTGGAGCCTCCCTGTAGGTTGGTGCCTGCAGAAAAAACGGTGGTGAGAGGGAGTTGGAGCTTGCCTTTGCATCACAACAATAATAAGATGTAGTTTTTCTCCCTTTATGGGTTTCCACTTATATCTGTTGTCTCTGTGTGTGTTGCCTATGTGTTTATATATATTCTATCCAATACTGCTTAATGTTTGCTTGCTCTCATAATAAGTTTGATGTCACATTAACTTAATACTTGCTGCTACATATTAAGACAGTCCACATATTAAGTTGGTTATAAAATTAAGTTGTAAATAAACTTGATGAAAAAATTTAAAAAGCTCATGTATGTGTTAAAGCCGATTCACACCCCCCCCTCTCGGTTTAACTAAGGATTCAACATCTTCGCCTTGGGATTTCTTTCCCTTGGACTTCTTTCATTTTCCGACCAATGCACAATATTCTTCTTTGTTGGTGTTGGAGGTCCTATCTCTGGTGCTCTGCCTTATCTCTTCTATTACCAAGTTATACCAAAAACGCTCTGTTACACCATTTTTTTGGTCATCTAAACTATTACTATTAGATGGACCAAAGTACGGCATGTAAGACCAATTTTACCCGAAGTAAAAATTGCTTTCAATATGAAAAAATAGCTTAGTAATCCATTTTTTATTAAGTTGTTTATGGTTTAAACAGGGAAACCCCATGAGGAAATATTGAATACATCCACATTTGTTTGATTTTCCTCAAGGAATAATTAGTTAAACGGTAGTCTAATTAATATTCCTGGTCATATTTAACCCAAAACAGGGGAAAATTAATTAGATAAATCATTATTTATCTTATTATTTTCTAGGAATAATTATTTAAACCTTATTTAAATAATATTCCATGTTAAATTTGACTAAATCATTTATAAATATTTGAATAAATCATTATTTTTGTAAAATCTCTTTCGGTAATAATCACATGTAATGGAACATTGTCGACGCGTTTCAAACCAACCAGGGTGCGGTTCATAATCAAGACTAGGTGAGAGATCGGATCAAATCAATAAGCTTAAATAGATGTAGAAAAGACTAACCATCATATTTGCATTGAAGAGGCGAAGGTCATTGCTAGGATCGACCATTTCCATCATCGGAAGTTAAGAGAGACCTTAGAAATTGAAAAAAAGACACTGTTAATCTCAACAGAGATGATGGTTGGAACATCGGTAGGTGTTGGATACACTTATGTTCCCTGATTGTCTTTTATTTCTCACTCTGCCTTTTGTGCCTTTTTTTTTCTTTTTTCTTTTTTTAAATCATTATTTTATTTTTTTATTTATTTTAATTTTATTTCACTTTATTTTTTAATTTATTTATTTATTTTATTTAGTTTTATTTTTTAATTTTTTTTATTTTTTTATTATATTTATATTTATTTATATATTTTTTTTAAGTTTGATCATTATTTTTTATTTATTTATTTATTTAATTATTTATTTTATTTATTTATTTTTATTTTTTTATTTTTTATTTTTTTATTTTTTTATTTTTTTTATTTTTTTTATTTTTTTTATTTTTTTTATTTTATTATTATTTAATTTTATTTATTTATTTATATTTTTTTTAGCCTCTCGCTTTAATAAATAAATAAAATTGATAATTAATTTTTATATCAACTAAATAATATATATATCTATTAACTAAGTGAATAAATAAATTAAATAGTTTAATAATAGAAGGGAACTAGTCGTTATTAATTAAAAAACATTATAAATTATTAAAAAGTCAAACTAGCCGTTTTCCTAACGACTAGTTTAACCATCTCTACATCTATTTAAGCTTATTGATTTGATCTGATCTCTCACCTAGTCACGATGATGAACCACCCTTTGGTTGGTTCGAAACGCGTCGACAATGTTCCATTACATGTGATTATTACCGAAAAGAGATTTTACAATTTTATATGGATCACGGAAGCATAGATTCTAAAAGTAAATCATTATTTGTTTGATTATTACTCAACCACATCCTTAAAATAATAAATAAATCATTTACTTACTTATTATTTACAAATAAAGGGATTTGACCAAAGTCAAATTCTTTTTCCCTCCAACAAATATAATAAAATATTCCATAAAAGTTGGATCTTGATTTGGCTAATAATATTTTTAATTATGCACGAGTATCTAGACTAACTCAATATTTTGTTATAAATAGAAGGGTTTTTCCATTCACTCGCTACCTTTTGTTGCCTAAAGATCACTCGGATCTATACTTTGGGTCTAAAGTTGATCCTCCATCATTGTCATATTTTGCTACCTTTTTTCTTGTGAGCTCCCTTTGAGTTCCATTTTTTGTCTAGGTTTTCTACACCATCAAGAGAGAGACATCTTAGATCTGAAGTGTTGAGGACATACAAGAACCCATCACATTGAGGGGGGCTGGTAACAACTTTCTATGTTCCCTTCCCGAGTGTCAAAAAATACAAAAATTCTTAAAAAATATTTGTGTCTTGTCTATTGGATACATGGAGCAACTCTTGTTTTTTATTTCTTGCTTAATGTCTTTTATTGCATAGATCTATATTTTGTAGCATTTATCTTGGTCAACTAACTGCAGATCTAAACAAATTGGCGACCATATTTTATGTTAGGGTTGTTTGTTATGCATAACTAAAGTGAGCTATTTTCGTACACTTGTGATTAGAATTCATACTAACAACTAGAAACTCCATAAGGGTTTATGATTATGACCTCTGTCGTTTTTCGGATCCTTGCATGACCAGTTTGCTTCAAACCCTAGGTTTTCTCTTCGACTTCTTGTTTTGCTTTTCTTGATGTTGTTTTTTAACCTATAAAACCCTAAAACATTAAAAATTATAACTTCTGTGTGTTTTTTGGGCCTATTGCGCAGTGACGAGGCATCGGCGCGGCTAGACGCAATTTTTTTTACGAAACCTACTCCCAAGAGTGCGGAAGTGTAGGTCACAATTTTTGGGCCAAAACCTGCGACACCGAACGTCCGGGATGCAAAAAACGAGGCCAAAACCCGCGACCTCTACGGAAAACGAGTCGAAAGCTGCGACTCGAACTTTTTGCGAGAATTTTTCCGATATTTTTACAGGGTTTGTTTGGGCCTCGGTCGGGGTTGTCGGCCTCCATCTCTCGCCGTTTTGGACCTTTACTTGCTATGTTTTACTCATCAAAGTGGGAACCTAGTCCCCTAGGGTCTTCGAGTACCCTCCACCTTTCTAGGAGTTTTAGGCTGCAGCGAGTCGTTTGAAATTTTAGTGTGTTCGGAAATTTTTTCAAATTTGATCCCTCCCTTTCATATCCATTTCAAATTGGCTATTCATCCATCCAAAACACCTACTTTTAGTTTTGTTTGGGTCTTCCTCTAGGGTCCCCTCCATTTCCCTCCGAGGTTGTAGCCTTTCGCCACCTCATTTACGAAATTTTCCCTACGATTTTTTTTTCTACACCTATTTCTAGCGAGATCTTACCTTTATATCATTTTCCCTACCAAATTTAGATCTATTGGCTATTTTGGTGTGTTTTGACTAGATTTTTGCCCACCCACGAGACTAGTTGTTGAGAGGCCCGCCTCCTTGAGTTTAGATGAATGCATAATTAGTTGTTTATTTTTATATTATTTCGGTTTCATATCTTGTTATCTACGAGGTTTATTTATAGTTATACAACACACTTTTTCTATTTCTCTACAAACGTCTAGGTTTAAAAATTAAAATTTACACACTTAACACACACACCCTAAGTGAAGAAGAGCCTAGTTAACACCGCCGAGAAAAGACTTTAACATTGTAATCAATTGATCCCTGCACCTCTCTGCCCTTGTTTCGACATTGTTATCAGTTCATCCTACACCTCCTTGCCCTTGTTTTTTCCCTCTTCCCTTTGTGTCATGTTTGTGCTTTCATCATTGCACCCCCAAGGCGTTTATCCCGGAGACTTATTGGCCTTCATCCTCGGTTCTGTTTGGAAGACTTACTCCTCCGCGTAGGATTCGAGTTAGTCCTCCACCGAGTCCGCATTTCGACTCCTCTTCTTGTTCATTGAATTCCCCTTCTGGTTCCATCCCCGATTCTTTCCCTATCACCTTCACCATGTACTGATTTCGGGACATAACGCTAGTGGTAGCCCCTGACACTAATGTTGGGAATACTACTAGTGGGACCACAACAAGAACTATCCCAGCCGCTCCCTTGCCCCCCTATATGGCGGGCCTTAGTCTTCCCGATTATAACCCGAGTTGATCAATGACCCTATGCGCCGTGATAGCTGGTTGGCCCTGCTATGCCAACCAAGCTCCCTTCCGACATCCCCAAGTTTGAAGGTCTTGCTTTGAAGAAGATCCTACAAACCATGTTTGATCTTTCCACATGTTGTGTTCGTCTAATTCCATTACAGATGACTCTATCCGTATTCGGTTGTTCCAACTTACGCTTACTAGCGAAGCTTCTAAGTGGTATGTTGATCGGGCCTCATCCTCTCATACCACCTTTGCAACTCTTTCCGGGCTTTTATATCTTATTTCTAGCTTCCCCTTTGTTATGACACTCGGTACCAAACTTTTGACTTCTTTACGTCAATCGTTTGCGACCCGCTTATCTAATCATGTCCAGGGGAATGGCGAGAGAAGAAAGAGCCTACGTTTATCCCCTACCTTCGAAGACCGTGTCTACATGGGTCGGTTCCTTAGATCTCTTTTTCTTGCTATAGTCAAAGATGTCGCATCGCATTTCCCTCAAACCGAAGAATCTGCTCTCAGATTTCGTTAAAATATGACTTGATCTACGCTCGGTCTGGTTATGTTTATACCGTCCTACCTGATCTCCCTAGACCCGGTGGTGCCAATGCACCAAGGGCATCCCATGCCAGCGATGGCATCGCTCTTTCTCATCCGTACACTCGGCCTCCTATGGGCTATGGTTTCCATCGAGGGAGGGGCCGGCACCTCCGAGCACTTTTCCCCCCTCTCGGTAGCATGTATCCGGGATACGGCATGCCTCCTCCTTTTTCCCAACCTTTTTTACCACAATGTTACCCAACCTCCTTATTATCCGTATCAGCGACTCTGGTGCTCCGGCTCCTCAAGCATTAGCACCCCCCACCTCCCTTACCTTCCCAACCCCCCACAACAACAACCACCGCCCCCCTAAGGGGCGGGTATATGCACAAACGAGGGGTGCGACTAATCCTCCTACTTCAAAAAAGAAGAGGAAAGACACCCAAAATCAATCCGCCCTAGGTAATCCAGGACCTAATCCCCGGGGGAATGCACCTAACACTACTAACCGGCAACGGGGCACTCGGCTAAGCAAGACGAGGCTTGTTCGCACGAATAAGCCTTGCTCATGTTTCAATGTCTATGTTCATTACACCCACGATTGTCTTATTTTACCATAGATGTGTCGGATGTGGGAGACTTAAGCGACATCATGAGGACAGCAAGCCTCCCCTTGAGTTCCTCCCAATGTTGCACCTATCCAGTCAGTTTGTGTTTACCAATCCTTTCCCTCACCAAGGATTCGAGGCTACCCAACCACCTAAAGGTTAGGCGGCCACTCAATCTCCTCCATCCGGGTACCTCCAATTCCCAGATTCTCATGTCTGAACTACGACCAACCCATTACCGTTGACCTCAACCTTCGGACTCGGTCCCTGTCGGTACAACAAGCCTCCCACTATGTCTACCCCCGGAGCCCCCTTATTCGGGTTCTCTGAGCCTCTTTCGACAACCAATGGTCCTTTACGGATCCCTCGGCCTAAGTCGGAGGTTCATACCAAGATCCCTAAGGGACCATTACGGCTGAAACGCAGCTTACGGAAAAGTTTCCCATTCAGTACAGTATAGTAGATGATTTGGCACAATCTCTTGTTGCCATCTCAATGCTTTGGAACTCCTCCAGTCATGGCCTTCACAAGGAAAAGCTCTACTATCTCGCCATGGGCGATGTAGATCCTTCGGATGATCGTTTGATCATCTTTTATTTTGACCGGTCAGAACATCTTCCTCTTCACTGCTTCCATCGCCTTCCAAATCCCCGTCGAGATCCGGAACACCAATGTCTCCCATTGTATCATTAATGAGGGGCATCCACCTATGTGATGTACGCTTCGGTTTGGAAGCAACTTGGATCACCCTGAGTTGGAACCTTCCACTATCACCCTCCCGAGCGTGGGACGGCCACTCCTCTAAGCCCATTGCCATGTTCCACAATTTTCCTATTACTCTTGCGGGAAATCTTGTTTGCATTGACGTAGAATTCATTGATGCCCCCCTTGGATTACAACATTTTATTGGGTTGTAGCTACACCAATGTGATGTCTATTGTACCATCTGCGGTTCATTGCAAGATGTCATTTCCTCATAATGGAAATATATTCACCATTGACCAGTTGATATATTACAAACCAAACTCTTAAACCTCCCCCGAGTCCATCATATCTTCGGTGGCCAATAAGAAAACTATCGACCCCTTAACTAGTGTCTCACCCGGAACCTACAAAGACTCCTCTCTGCTTGGTCCTTGGTCTTCCTCCTCCTGTCTCTGATCCCATCTCATCGAATGTTTGCATGATGCAATCATCTCGAGCTTCCCTCAAGCGGCCTGCTCTGGCTAGTTGGAAGCCCTGCCCTCTGCAACCTACTCCTAGACCTTCGACTCAAAATTTTGGACCCCCTCCTCCTAGCCCCTCACTTGTAGCTGGTATCCATGAGCCTCTCTACCCTCCTGGCATAGTTCCTCCTGGCCTCAACCCTCTCGGATCTGTCCCGCCTGGCCATTACCCCTCCCGTCAGATACCATTCCTAACTCCCCCTCCTGGAGTGTTTTTGGTACTTTTTATGGCTACCTTATCCCTTCCTAACCTGACCCTGGGGATCCCAGTCTGGTACATTGATCCCCCAGCCGCTACCCCACCTGGTCAGCCTAAACCTTATCTTTCTTTGACCCCAGTTTAACTGGTCCCCATGACCCCTCCCTTTTATACCGTGCCTCAGCCACCTCAATAGGAACCTACTCCTATTGCGACAGCTTTGGGTGAAGGGGGAAAAGCTCGCAAGAAGGCACCTAAAGACAAGGCTGCCCCGAAAAACCCTGCTCCTCCTCATCCTCCAAATTCTACCACTCGGTGTGATTTGTGTGATGTTGTCGGTCATGCCACACATACCTATCCCGAGTTGCCTTGTCTCAAGCCCATGGTAAATGAAGCATTTCCAGAGTCTAATATCCTAGAGGTATATGTCACTATACCTGATTCAGTCCCGAAACTTAAGTCTTTGCACAAAAATAATCCTTGTGCTTTGTGTGATTTCCATGGCCACTATACTCACCTCTATCCCCGCCTCGAGGACTTCTGCACCTCTCTAGCGACAGTCCGCCAATTCGAGGCCAAGCGCAACGAGTCCACCACTCCCTTATTTGTGCATTTTTCTTCAGCAGAACTAGTGGACGCATCCACTCCTATTGACATTCCCCCTCCTGATATCGAGATGACAGAGTCTTCGGCCACTGTCCACTACCTGTCATAATCTGTGAGATCTACGTTGGAAGACCCCCCTGGGACTTCCCCTTATGATTTTCCTGACCTCTCTTCAATGATCACCTTGGGCTCAACATCGATGGATCCCTTATCTACTTGTTTTTCGGTCACCCTCCATGATGATGCACATGTGAACCTCACTTCTTATGATGATGAGTTAGTTAGCTTCGCCACACCACGTGGTCTTTCTTCCACCAGTCACCCCATCTTCTATTGCAATGACGAAATTAAGGAAGTAGTCACCACCCTTGAATTTATCTTTCTCCCCTTACATCAAACCCATGCATTCGAACCACATACACCTTGTGTCCGTTACATTGAAACCCAATGTTTGGGTAAGGGGGAACCCATATTTGAGAGTCCAGGAGAAGCAATTCTCCACAACTCTCCTAGTGTATATGGTCGTGTCAACTCTAGCACCATTATTATTCCCCGTTTAGAAGAACCTATAGAGTCCCATATCACTTCAGATCACTCTAGGGATTATACCCCTCATCATTCCCTCATCTTACATCAGCAACCCACTCCCCTAGACATTGTTGTTGACCAACCTGTGGGTTTTCTAGGAGAGCACCAGTTCATTACCCCCAAATCCTCTCTTTGGGATAGTGACACCATGTATGCCAACCCATAAACTTAAGTCCATTTTCTTCATATATGCAGTACCAAAAGATATTGGTAATCCTCCATTCCCTTTCTCGAACTCCATAACCATAACGAAAACAAATTGCGCACCACATCATAAAAATGTGTTTAGATTCCCCTTTCTAAATACAATTTGGAATTACCATATTATGCTTGGGGGAACCTATGCCCATCAACCATAAAATTCCTAGCTCTTAGCCAAAAACAACACTGAAACCCCCTTTCTCTGATAGGTCGCTCTTTTCAAGTCATTTCCTGGGATAGGTCATAGTTTTCTGCCCAGTACCTGCTACCCAGGTCATAAAACAGACCCCAAAAAGTGTGATATGGCCTGTTCATGAGCTCTGGGTGCCTAAACTGAACTTTTAATCCACTTAAATGAAAGAGTAGGGTTAGGCCTCTTACCTGCAACTGACAGATCTTGATTCCAACAGTCGATTTGTCTGCTACGATTGCCGCAAGATTTAGGGCCTTCTCTCCTCTCTACATTCACCATAGCTACACTTGCAAATGAGTGAATTTGGAGGGAAAATGCCTTATTAAAAGAGAAACCCCATATTTTTCTTTTGCCTGCCGCAACCAAACCATAGCTAAGTTTGAAAAACTATCTGGACCATTGGAAAGCACTCACCGATCTCTCAAATGGGTATCTGTTAGTTTTTTGTGATTTGATACTTCACCACGACACATTTTTCCAAGAAGGGTCACTTCACCACTTCTCAAAATCAAACTTCTTCACTTGCAACACTTGTACTTGGGGCACCACTTTTCCTCCATACTTGTCCATGCTCATGTCGAATTTCGTCATAATTAACCATCTTGTACTCATGTTTTCATGGTCCCCACTGGACCTTTTCTATGTGGCAGCATCATCGAGTCGCCCTTGTTAGAGCATCTGAAATGAGTCATCATCGCATCCATGGAGTATATCTCGAGTCCCTTTGTATCCCGCTAATGTTCTCCATCCTTCATTGCTTGGTTCCTCTCTTGTGTCGCACATTATGGCCTTCAGTCCTACTATCCCCTGTCCCCTTTGATATTGTGTCAGTTGCTATCAGGTCATCCATGCCCTCCATGCTCTAACAAGGGAAGTCGTTCGTCCGCTGCTCAGTACCCCCCATTTCATTATCATCCCTCCTGTCAATATGTCAGTAGCTCTACTATTTTCTCTCGTGCCTTAGTTGAGGATCCCTTATTACCTCACCTATGGTGGACCTCCTTCTGTCGACAACAGATCATTCATTCCAGAAGACGGGTCTAGAGGGTGGTGTACCTTGGCTCCATCTTCCACTCTTGTTCGGTGCCTCGGATCAGGCAAAGGGGCTCCTTATTGCCCTTTGAATTGATTTTTTCTTAGTTCCAGCTCCTTACGGCATGATAGAGATCCGTATACTTGATGGTTCAGTGATGCAGCAGATTGTACCGATGATTCCCGGGTGTGTGTGAGATGCTTTAGACCTCATGAGGGGGTGGCCCTTCAGGTAGCCCCCCACATGCCCGGATGACCTCTTCATTATAGCCTTTGATGCAGCTCCATAGATTTGATGATGTCAGCCCCAGCCGCTTGCATCGCCTTTTAGTTTGCATGTATCAGTCATATTTTCAGAGCCCTTTCCTATTTATAGGGGCACTTTGGTTGTACTTATGTCTCATGTACTCATATATTATTGTATAAGTCCTAGATGCTATCCTAGGAACAGTATGTATGTGGGATTCATTATCATGCTTTTATCTAGCTCATGTTTATTCCAGCATGTACTATATAGTTCAGTCCCTTGTTTACTGGACGCATTATTCTTTTTACTTTGTCTCGGCAGGCATAGGTATGCCTCCCCGCCGCCTATAGCACAGGTAATTACTCATAAAAGAGACTTGTCACACCTGTAAGTCTCGTCTCCTTAGGGTCTAGTCCTCTAGCGCTTTGGTCTACCTTATATTTCTCTCTCTCTGACTTCCCCTTCGATGTCTAGTGATTGAGTTCTTACAACGTACTTCAGTCATACGATTAGCTCCTAACGCTCGCACGCTGGGGGGCAATTTGTTACACCATTTTTTGGTCATATAACTTGTTACTATTAGATGGACCAAAGTACACCATGTAAGACCAATTTTACCTTAAGTAAAATTGCTTTCACTATGAAAAATAACTTAGTAATCCATATTTATTAAGTTGTTTATGGTCTAAACAGGAAACCCTATGAGGAAATATTGAATAAATCCACATTTGTTTGATTTTCCTCAAGGAATAATTAGTTAAAAAACAGTTTAATTAATATTCCTGGTCATATTTAACCCAAAATAGGAAAATTAATTAGATAAATCATTATTTATCTTATTATTTTCTAGGAATAAATATTTAAACCTTATTTAAATAATATTCCTTGTTAAATTTGACTAAATCATTTATAAATAATTGAATAAATCATTATTTATTTGATTATTACTCAACCACATCATTAAAATAGAAATAAATCATTTATTTATTTATTATTTACAAATAAAGGGATTTGACAGAAATCAAATTCTTTTTCCCTCCAACAAATATAATAAAATATTCCATAAAAAGTTGGATCTTGATTTGGTTAATAATATTTTAATTATGCACCAATATCTAGACTAACTCAATATTTTGTTATAAATAGAAGGGTTTTTCCATTCACTCACTACCTTTTGTTGTCTAAAGATGACTCTGGATCTATACTTTTGGTCTGACTTTGATCCTTCATCATTGTCATATTTTGCTACCTTTTTCTTGTGAGCTCCCTTTGAGTTCCATTTTTTGTCTGGGTTTTCTACACCATCAAGAGAGGGAGATCTTAGATCTGAAGTGTTGAGGACATACAAGAACCCATCCCATTGAGCGAGACTAGTAACATCTTTCTATGTTCCCTTCCCAGGTGTCAAAAATACAAAAATTCTTTAAAAATATTCTTGTCTTGTCTATTGGATGCATGGAGCAACTCTTGCTTTTATTTATTGCTTAATGTACTTTACTGCATAGATCTAGATTTTGTAGCATTTATCTTGGTCAACTAACTGCAAATCTAAAGAAATTGGCATCCATTTTTTTATGTTAGGGTTGTTTGTTATGCACAGCTAAAGTGAGCTTTTTTCGTACACTTGCGATTAAAATTCATCGTAACAGCTCTCAGTCTGGTAACTTCTCTGTCCCATTCACAGAGTCCTGGTAACTATGCCAACTCTTGGGAAGGCCTAGAAGTGCTAGGCTCACCAGTTCATCATCGACTACGGTCAAACCAACACTTCCAAGCTCATCTCAACATTGATTGAACTTCGCTAAGTATGTTGGTACCTTCTCGCCCTCCTCCTTCTTGATCTTTTTGAGCTTGTCCTTCAGAGCCAACTTCCTTTGGTCACTGTTGTTCTAAAAAAGATCTGTCAAGGCCTTCCACATAGCATATGGATTCACCTTCCCATGGAGACTCAAGACAATATGATCTTGAACTCCCTCTAACAAGATGCTTCTCACCTTTGCTACCTTCTTCTTCCATGCATCAAGAAGTTGCGCATCTACTACTGCGAGATTGGGAATATTAGTATCTATGAATTCCTTCAATCTGTTTTCCTCAAAAACTGCCTACATCCTATCCTTCCATTGAATATAAAATTAATTCCCTCGAGTGCATATTCGAGTCTCAAGCCATTGAAAGACATCTTGATCTACTGCTGGATCTTGAAGAATAAATCTGCAAATTTGAACATGTTCAAGACAAACTCATTTTCTTCTTTTCTATTGTGATTCCTGGCACTTTGATATCATGTAGAAATTATATATAAACTATATCTCAATGTATTCAATCCGATCATGCAATGTACTTAAACAAGATATCGAATCTTTCTACTATATTTGCGGAATATAAAACATGATCGCTCAATCACATGCAAGTAAGAAAAAGGAAATTATCAATCACACAACACAAGATGTATCTGGGGAAATCACCTGCTCAAAAACCCTCTATCATATATTTTATAGATATTCGAATAATCATGAAATAATACAATGCTTTCTCACATCGAGAAAATCCTGCACTCTACCGATCGTCTCACCCTAGTCTTGCTCAAAACTGACTAGCAATTCTCAGAAGAATTGACCAACACTCAGCCAATTCTCAGCCCTGCTTAGCCTAGCCTTTCTCACACAATCCCTAGGAAATTATTCCCTATTAAATAGGATAATCCACCTTCCTTGACTGCACAATCATTTATGAGCCTTCCTCTGACTTTATAATTGCGCCCGGGCAATTCGCTAATAATACAACTGATAGTTAACTTCCCTTTAGCCTCTGTCTCAACTGGGTCATCATCAGAATTTACTTTCATGCAGCTAATAATAGTGACTCATCAGTTATCTGATAGATCACTACTTTTGAATTAAATATAATTTAATTCACTTGACCTCTCACTAGCTCATCACAAAGTTAGAACTAGTTAAACTAGTTTTAACTCAATTATTTTGATTTAATTGATTACACATGCACCAAACTAATGCATTAACTGCAACTAGACCCCCAAAATAAAAGAATCACTCTACATGCCTCACCTTTGACCCTCAACTCAAAATTCTTGAGCTAACTTAGTATTTTTTACTTAGTTAACTGATACAAGTTGTTATGGGATGAAATTACAATTTATTTTCTAATTTATTTAAGGCATAGATAAATTAGACACCCACATTTAGCGCTAGTGTGTAACTGAATTCCTAACTCATGTGTGACTGGAATCCCACACCATTTATGTGGTCAAATTTTGTCCCTTCTGGATGTCAATTTCACTGTTTCTTGTTGCAAATTTCAACAAAGAATTTTTCTGACCAATGGGCACCTCTAATTAATGGGGCTTCAGGAGGATTTATATTTGATTGGGAAAATATTCTTTCTGATAGTTTAGCTACCGATATCTTGGATTATAGAAGTATTTTCAATATTTCTGACAATGTTTTTCCTCCTTTTTTATATGAGTGCGTATATCATGGATGATCTGTGTTTTTCTATGGATTTCTCATCTATGGGTTGGAAATGGACTCTGCAAGACCCAAATCCCATACATATTTACCATGATATTATATGGGACTCCAAGTACCATCATAATTTCTATAAGATATGCCTCAAGTTCATGTTACCAATTTCTCATGTCATCTTTGATACCAAAACACCCCGAATATCACCAGAAGCTGAAAATGATATTTTGCTAGTAGGAAGATGGTTTGGTGAAGATTCATTCACCTATATAATAGTATATGGGAGTCTGGAAAACCCACATGTCTTGCCATTTTTTTTCCCCAATAAACTACTGTGTAGAGAAATATCCTATCAGACTATGGGTAATGTCATTTCCAAAGTCCTCAGAGAAGATAATACAAAGATGTGGCATCCTTTCCCAGCCAAATTTGCCATATATTTTGGACAATTACAAACATACATTGATTGATATTGAGGATATTCAAGCTCTGAAACTTCCTATTGTACCAAATAGGCAATATAATCCTAATATTGTTGTAAAAAATATAACAACATAGAGAATCAGACAGTTCATGCATGAACTCGATAATTTTGATGATATGCTTGAAAAATATTCTTCTTATTATATGGTGATTCGATATGCAAAAGAGAAATTAAATCATGAGAAAATGAATTAGTTTATCTAGTAAAAATATTCTAGGTTGGTTAATATCCCTATTGATTCATTACAGCTCTCCCAAGAAAAAATTGTTACAGATATAACTGATCTCACACAATCGATCGATTCTTCTCAGTCGAAAGTAATTTTTGCCTGTACTTCTTCTCAAATAAATGAAATTGTACTTGATTCTAAGTTGGAAGAGGTGTGTAATGAATATATTCAAGCTTTAAATTTCAAAATTGTTGAGTCTCATGTTGTTCAGACTACTCGAAAGATTAAGGTTCAGGAAACCTCAAATAATCTCGAACAAATTGTCAAAACGTTGAAGGATGTTAAAGAACCCTCAGAGGATATAGATATAGAAATCATACCAACATTCCCTTCCTCTAAGTTGGTTTTGAAAATTGAATAATTTCTTCCATTGAACATCTTCTACAGTCCTCAAATCAAGGCTACAATGAAAAAGGAAAGGAAAAATAGAAAGTTTGATGAATCCTAGGATTTTGTTCTGGGTAATGCATCCTTTGAGGCCTTGTGTGAAGGCTCCTCGACCACTCAAACATATTAATTGGTAAGTCTTACAAGTTTATAGGTGCATATGCTTCAGCTACTATTGATAAAGCGACAGAGGTCCAACATCAGCTCCAGGAAAAAGAAGAGATAATTGTCTTGTTGGATTAGAGTATTGAAAAAAAAAAAGATCACAGAACACTGGAAATCCTAGATGACAGAGCTTCATTAGAGTTTTTATTCTATCATGATTCAACATGATGCATATTTAAAGGCCAAAGGTACATAAATACAAGAATTGCAAGAAATGATTCAACACTTAAGTGCCAACCTATAGTTACAAGAGTTCGAGAAATAAGAAAAAGTATTCAACACTCTTCTTTCCCAACAACATATAGTCTTCTGCCAAAAATTGGAAACTATTCATGATCAATGTAAGACTGTGGAATCCCTAGTCATTCAACTTTATGATATTAGAAATCATTTTGAGGAGATAGAAGAAACTATTTTCATTTTCCTGACTTGGCAAGAAAGTGAATAAGGTAGATCATCCAGTCTACCTAAAATTGAAGAAAATCATAAAGAACTCATTTTCAGAGAGTGGGACATCCGCATTAAATAAACTGAGGCATCAGTTTATCAAGCTCGGGACACTTCCAATAACATCACTAAAGCAATTACTAATCATTGCCTTCATCCTAATCCCATTATCAGTTGCAAGGCACCCTACCATACATTAATTTATTCACAAAGACGTGGCAAGAATCTTCCAGGAAGAGGGTCGATATTATTAATAAATTAAACAAGATCAATTTAGAACTTCATTGGAAATTCTTGGTAAAATTGCACGGTTAGTGGCTAATAATTTGATGCTTATCGAATACCACCACATAGATGTTTTCAGCGTCGAGGGATGTCGTATTTACCAGCCCAGTGTGGATTCAACCAACCTCTCCTCCAGAATTATAAAAAAAAAATATATATGATTGATATCTTTGACTTGAGACAACGTGTTGGAGGACAATCTACCTCATAAGCTTAGAAAAAATGTTGTAACTATATTTTAATTTGTTCCTTTGTCGTTTCTTCTGTTAATAACTACTTGAAGGGTTGTTTTAGTTTTCCATCTTTATATTTTTTAAAGAAACTCTAAATTGTCTCTCAACGATAGAGACTGGTTCTGAATTTTTTTAAAAGGAAGTTTAAGTTGAACTATTGTAATTAAGTTTCTCTTAATCTGAAGTTGAACCACCGCCTTTCTATCATGAACAAAACAATGGTTTATCGGGTACTATTATCCCTTATCTATTTATTTTCTTAGAGTAGAATGATATGTTGATATTATTCACATTATATGTGTTGAAGCAATCTCTCATAATCACTATTTATGTGTTTGATTGAAATTTGTTAATTATATGTGAATAATGATATCTCAATATGTGTGATGATTAAATAACTAATTTAATTAATTGTTTAATTAAATTAGTTTTCTTTCTCTAAGTTAAATTCATAGTTACATGTTGATCTACATTATTATGTTAATTTTGAAATCTTTCTAAACACATATTTCGTCATCTTTCCCGAGATAAATAGATAATAGTATAGTAATTTCTATTTAATATTTTAGTCATATTAGAGTAACATATTTGTAGAAATTATACAAGAAGCATGTATATCATGGATTTAATCCGATCTAACAATGTGCTAAAGCTAGATACTAAATCACTTCTACAAATCAATTGTGGATTATCACAATGTATCACTGTCGGATCCATCTGAGAACCAAACAAACCAACCAGGATCTTTCTCATCCAGATGGCCTCACATGCAGCTTGACTTGCTGCCATGTACTCTGCCTCCGCTGAGTGCCACAGATCGTTGCTTCCTACTGTACCAAGAAAATTTTTTTAATCCTATGTTGAAGATCCCTCCTGATGTGATATTTCTATCTGATGGACTGCCTGCCCAATCTTCATCTATGAAGTCTTGAAGCTTCACTCCCTCTATCCGTCTGTACCATAATCAATACTATGATGTGCCCCTCAAGTATCTCAAGAAATGCTTCCCCACCTTCCAAAAGATCTTGGTAGGCTTAACCATAGCGACTCAGTTGGTTAACTGCGTAGCAAATGCCTAGTCTGGTGTTCACTAAGTACACCAGTGAACCAACTAACTGCCTATAGACAGTAGCATCCACTACCTCTCCAGAATTAGCATCCTATTTCCTCCAATTTCCTGGAAGAGGAGTGTCCATGGGTTTGTAGCTCTCCATGTGAAACTTACCCAGTATCTCTTTGGCATACTTGCCTTGAGAAAAAAAAAGTTCACCATCCCGCTGCCATATTTCCAATCCAGGGAAATAATGAAGGAGTCACATGTAGTTCATTTCGAACTCCCTTGCAAGATACTCCTTGCATGAGTGTATCAGCTGCTCATCAGCAGCCAAAATTAAATCATCAACATAAAGTAAAATAATCAATATCTTACCCTCAACCACAATCTGGTACAAGTTTGCATCAGCTTCACTTTTGGTGAAGCCCAATCCAGTGAAATAGTTGTCAATCCAAGTGTACCAAGCACGAGGTGCTTGCTTCAGCCCATATAGTGCTCTCTTGAGTCGACACACATGCGACTCGTTTTCGAATATCTCTAAAACTTTTGGCTACTCTATGTACACTTCTTCCTCAATGACTCCATTGAGAAACGTAGTTTTCACATCCATTTGATGAATGCATAACCCCATCTGTGTTGAGAGTGCAAGGATAGATCTAATGGAAGAGTACCTTGCAACTGGTGAAAAAGTCTCATCGTAATCGATCCCCTCAATCTGTGAGAATCCGCGAGCCACAAACCTGGCCTTGTATTTCTCCACACTCCCATAGGCATCTTGCTTTACCTTGTAGATCCATCTAGATCCAACCACTGATTTATCAACCGGTCTTCAGAAAATCTCCCATGCATTATTCTTGACAATGGATTCATACTCCTCCACCATTACGTCAACCCAAATTGGTTGTTGCACTGCCTCCTAAAAGGAAGATGGTTCTGTCACAATACATTTTCTCATAAGAGCCATGTATCCAGTAAACCTATCTAGATATTGTCTTAGTCTGCGCTATGAAGTAGGGGCTCCTACATTCTCTGCTACATCAAGTTTCAATCTATCATCTTTTGTGGTGCGCCTTCTACCATTTCTGATGGATGGATCTACATGAGTGTTTTTTGCCACTCCATGATCCTCCGCATGTGGCTTCTCCACATCTTGAGGCTTATCCTGGGGAACCAAGAGTTTCTCCTCTGCATGCAAATCCAACTCCCTCTCAAGAGATAATCGCATGGCTTTCTCCTCATCAAATTTTATTTCCCGTCGCACAACAGTCATTTTTCTATTTGGAAAATACACCCAATAGTTGTGGGGAGTTTCAGTGTACCCCACAAACATCCCAATCTCAATTTTTGGTTGAAGATTCTTCCTGGTGTCTTTGGTCACATGCACATAAACAGATGAGCCAAAAATCTTAAAATGTGAAACATCAGGTTTCTTACTAGTAAAAGCCTCTTTTGGTGTACTCATGCCAAGTATCCTATGAGGGCAACGGTTCCGCACAAATACCATTGTGTTGCATGCCTCTGCCCACAGATGCATCGGTAGGCCCTGATCATGCAACATCGCTCTTGCTACACGCACAATCGTATAGTTATTTCTTTTAGTGACACCAATCTACTGTGGGTTATGAGGCACTATCAGTTCTCTCTCAATTCCTTCTTTGCTGCAGAAGTTCTTGAATTCATTGGAGATGTACTCACCACCATTTTCACTCCTAAAAGCCTTCACTTGCTTCCCCGTGTCTTTCTCCACCAGTGCTTTGAACTCAAGAAACTTTGAGAACGTCTGATATTTCTTCTGCATGAATTAGATCCACCACTTTCGAGAAAATTTATCAAAAAATATCACATAGTAATTATTCTTTGCTATCAAAGAAACAGATAATGGTCCACACACATTTGTATGAACTCTCTCAAGTATCCCCGAGGCTTGGTTCTCCTTCTCATGAAAGGTGGTCGTTACATATTTTCCCATAGTACATCCCTTGCATGTGTCTGACTGCGCAAGTGTAGCCTTGGGAATACCAATAGAAGTATTATGCATGACTTTTAAGGCTCCGTGGTGAAGATGGCCCAATCTCATGTGCCATAACTCACCCACATCCTAGCTCACCACCTTGTACGCCTTACCCATCAATGTTGCGCAGCCATATACATCCAACTTATAGAGATTCTTAACTCGAATCCCAATCTTCTTGGCTTGTCCTATTGTTTTGTGTCGCAAGAAAGATTTTCCTTCACTGAAAAAAACATTATAGCCTCTATCCTCTAACATTGCAACTAAGACCAAATTTTTCTTCAAGCCTGGTACATGCATTACATCTTTTAATTGAAAGGGTTTACCTAACTGAATCTGGAAGGTAATGGTACCAATACCGGTAGCACCATACCGCCCGTCATCACCCATTTCGATATGCATTTGGAGGTCCTTCTCCTCCAAGCTACTAAAAAGTTCCTTATCTCCCGTCATGTGAAAGGATGCACCACTATCCAAATACCACACCGATCCCATTGCACTTGAAACCATGCATGTAATTTGTTATCACCAAATTGATTCCTGTTGGGTTGCTTCAATGGTCAACTTGGAGTAACTATTTCATACCATATTTTGACTGAAGATTAGCCTATTCAGTCTGAGAGGGCTCTCTTGAGATAACTTATGATATTTTCAATACAAACTCTATTAGATGGCTAACTCTATAATGATGACTTGATTGTGATTAATTGCAGGTGGAAAATGTATAAGGTTTGCTACCATTGATCTTATGGAGTCAGTGCTAAGGAAATAAATGACAATGTTTCTCCTTGTGGAAGCTGAGGCATGTAGATATTTAGATGAAAGGATAACACACACAGAACTTACTCAATAGATAAATGTTCAAAGGAAATCAGAGCATGAGAAACATGAATTCTGAGTAATTAACATTAAGATCTTGAAAGAAGGATATTGAGAAAGATATACAATAGTTTAATGCTTGAAGGAAGTCAGAGCATGAGAAGCACGAATTTTGAGTAATCAAACATTAGTATATTGAAAGAAAAGCAACAAGATACATAGGACAAGGTTCATGAACATCAAATGAATCTCAGGTGTAGGAAAACGCCCACGGCCACTGTCTATTACTGATCAGAACAATTTACAATAGTAATAGTCACAAGTTAAATCTTCCAACATGAACAACGTATTGAGACAGCAATCCTTCCTTATATTATTCTTCTGGCCGAATACATGATTACATAGCTTTCTTCTCTGATAACTCACAAGTCAGATACAGATGGTTTTGAGAACAGAAAGGAAGAACATAGAAAGTAAGAACCCATAGGAAGAACAAGCATGATTCTTCCGCAGCTGCTCTGCGCATCCTTCCTCAGGTCTTGATCCTCGCGACTTCTCTCGCATCCATTCAACCTTCAACAACAACAACCAACCTTCTTCTTCAGCCGGGTGATCGCCTTTTATTCACCCGCTCGTCGCGACTGGCAGCTTCTCTGTGTCTTCACTCTGGCTTTTCTTAGCGTCTCTTCTGATGTCTGCGTGTTCTACCTTCTGTTTTCTGCTGTGTTTCTTTCATCCGCACTTATCTCTGTTTGATCTCCAGCTATCAAGTGCTTCCGCGCCACCTTGGTAGCTCCGCAACTCCTGGTCGCTGCGGCGCGGTCGCGGTTGCTATGTGCATTTATTCCGCAACTCAAAAAGAGTCAAAGTTCAAAATGTCTTGGCCAAAAGTTCAAAACTTAAACAAAAACAAGGGCCCCAACAGGCCCCGACCACAATCCTTTGACTCGTCCGCGAGTCAATCACAAATGACAGTTTCTATTTCCATTCCGCTGCTAGCTTCCGTGCCCTGCTCTGCTGTTCCTTCTTCCGCCACCCTTTCCTGCTGTGCTCCGCCATTTGCTGGTTCAAACAAGGGCCCCAACTCCGGGACCCGGCGGAGTGCTGAATCTCTAAGCTCTGTGAAGGTCGCCACTGCTTGCTGCCATTCCTGCATAAGCAAGTCGGCATCTTGAGAGATTCGGTTAGCGGCGGCTTCGTCTATGGGCGTCGGGGCAGCCCCGAACAGCGTGGCTAGCTGGCCCGCGGCCTTGGCATCCAGCTGGTGCATAGCGTCAGCATGGGTGCGAAGGGGCGGACGCATCTCCCGGAGGACGTGCTTGGCCGCTGCTGATTCGGCCTCAGTCATCTGCATGTGAAGTTCCAGCTCGTCCGACTGGGCGTAGAGCTGATCTAACCTTGCGGGGTCCGTGGTCACCCGAATTTCGCTGGAGATTTGTTGCAGCTGGGCAGCAATGGGCTGCGTCTTGACAGTTAACGCGAGTGAGCACTCCTGCAAACTTCGCAGAAGGGCAGAAGCTGCGGCTGCAGTGGAATGAAGAGTGGCTTGCATACTGACTGCCTGCATCTGTTTGGCAGTCACCTGTCCTGAATGGTCCCTGGGTGGATCTGGAAGGGTAGGTCGTGCGGCTAACGCCGCTTGTAGCTTCTGGTTCTCCCTGCAAACAATAGTGAAAACTTCCCTGAGATGGTGAGCCTGTAAAGCTACACTGTCCTCCTCTATGCGAGCAGGGAGTGGGGCATGGTGAGCCCGTGCCTCCGACCATATGCTGGAGAGCGCCTGAATAGCAATGTTGGCCTGCTCCTGGAGGTAGGTCTTCTCCTGCAGCAACTGATTGCGCTGTTCAGTAAGCGCCGTGATCTGATTCTGCTGCTCGGTGCACCTCCGCTGTAGCTCGGTGTGAATCTGCTCGGCCTTGAGGGTCGCCCGCTGAATGAGCAGGTACATCTGTGCTGGACTCAGTTGTTCTGCAGTTGTTGTGCTGGGTGCACCCTGCTCTGGCGTCTGTTCCTGCGAAGATTGGCCCATGGCCGCTGCTCGGCCTGAAGTCTCTGGAGGATGGACCGGCGTCTGCTGCTGCACCGAAGTGGCCATATCAGGCTCTGGCCGGTCCTGCTGCGTGGTTTGCTCTGTGGAAGGGGCGGCCGAATCAGCCCCAACTGTGGCTGGCTGGACAGATATAGTTGGAAGAGAATCCCGGGATGTGGCCACGGGGTCAACAGGTGGTACCACGGCTGCAGTACTGGAGGTGACCTCCGCCCCGTGGTCACCGCCAAAAAGTTCCCGGATCAAAGAATCGGACACAGTGGCTGATGAATTGGACGGATTGGGGGAGGTGGCATGGGGTCGGCTGGTGGAGGGGCCGGTAGATGGAGTGAAAGAGGTGCGAGGGAGACGAATGTTGAGGAAATCTGCCGGATCAATCAGCGGTTCCTCCGGAATCAAAGTTGCTGTGGGCGGCGTGGCTGGTGGATCATCCTCCGTAAGATCCACCACGGGATCTGTGGCCGTAGTGCGGGCCCTCTTGGATGGAGGTGGGTCGGCGGAATCGGGTTCGGGGCCCGGTTCACCCATTGGCATGATGAGGGGGGTGGCAGAAGTGAACAGGTTAGTGGGAATGGGGGAAGTGAGGGGGGCGGTGTTGGAGAGACCATGGGACCGATTAATACGAAATTCATTAAAAGAAGGAAATATAGGGGCACCACTGGAAACAACCTGGGTTGCCACGTTGAGTCGCCGTGCCTGGTCATTGAAATGCTCAACGATGGGGACCAGCGATTCAGGCAGGTCCGCTGCGGTCCCAGCTGCATCTGGTGTGGTCTCCGCCGCAACTTGTGAAGATCCCCCTGCGCTGGTCGCGGCAGGCTGCTGTGCGGCCCTCATCCCCTCAAAATTGTAGCGGATGACTCCGTCGCGGACGTGCTGGGCAACCCCCGGCCACGCAGAGACCTCCCTGTGGAAAACATTGTCATTCAGCTGGAAGCGAAGGGGCGCCATATGAAAAGTGTGGTGCGGTACGCAAGTCGGCCGGATGAAAGTGTGCTTGTGTCTGACGCCAAACCACACCTGCTCACTGTATTCATCCAACAGGTGCCGAGGCACCCGTTGCTGGTAAGTGACCACATCGATCATCATCCCATACCATTCTCGGAACGCCTCTGCGTTCACCTGCTTGCTGCTGGGGTCCGTCGACACCTGCCAGGGGGAATATTTCATCGCGAGCGGCTGGCTCACGGTGATCTCCGCCGGTGTCCGTATCGGGGGAAGATGCCATTTCCACATGGCGAACGCTAAGAGCAAGTACCCATAGATGAAGCTGGTAGTCCGCTTGTAATTGTCTTCGCAAGCCGCGAAGAGTTCCTTCAACACAAACGAGCTCCAATTCAACTTCGCTCCCTGGACGCAGTGCTCTGCAATGGAAATTGTGTCCAGAGTGCACTCTCCCTTTGTGTAGTGGCGCATGGTCTTGCTAGCGATCAGGTAGCAAGCGAACCGGATTTCTGGTACATTTATCAAATCTATCTTGGCACCTTTACCACCCCGGCGAGTGCCATACTTGGTGTAGAGGTCCGCATCAGCCGACTTCCGGGCACGCTTGGAGGATGTCTGGCCCGCAGAGGAGACATCTGAACCAGTTTGCGATAGCCCTGTAAGCCAATTGATGTCTGCTGCATGTATCGGAATTTCTTCGTTAAGCCACAGGGACCCGTTCTGCACCCGACTGAGGAGGAACCGGGTGCATTGCAGAACTGGTCCGGTGGTTCCGAAGACGGGAAGACTCCTCAAATTCATCAAAGTCGACTGTTGTAGGCCCCGGAATTCTTCCCGCATTCGACTGTTAGAGCTGCTCCCGGGCGTGTAATGGTGTTCCATGAATGTCTGCCAATGGAGGTGAGGAAACTCAGCCGGGTCGGACAAGTTGGCGTCCATACAGGGTGCATTGTCATACTTGCCGACCAGCGACTCTACTCGGTGAATTCTGCTATCTAATGCTGGTTCAGGAACTGAGAGAAGAGCTCTCGGCATCTTGGCGCGTCTCTGATAGACTTGGACGATTCTTCTGTAACTTCCTGCGAGGTGTTGAGTGCTCTGATACTGCGAATGCTCCGGAGTCGCTGCAACTTCCAAATTGAACTGGTCCGTCATCGTTGTGCCGATAGCCTTCATGCAAATTGGGCCATCTGCTGGCACGCGCGGAGTTGATGAAACTCCATAACGGCAATTAATTCTTGCTATCTTTCTTGCCTGCGATAATCGTGCGATCAATCGCAGGCCTGTGTGTAATCTGACAGTTGCTGACGGCGTCATGGGGAGATGGGCGGACTCGACGGCGGAGGGAACTGCAGTTGATGGCAAATGATTACGGTATGATTACTGTCCATTAAGGGAATTTATGACCAAATCTGAGCTATCCTACGGACTGACAAAAGGACTGACGGAAATGACCTGGACTGACACTGGCACGAGGAGGGATCCTTCGTGCACGACACACTGGACTGACGCGGTGACATGCTGGACTAGCGCTGCGACACGCTGGACTGGCCAGCCCCGACCACAATCGGTTGCGGTATGGGTACCGCAACTGACGGTTATTTGACTGAGTGCCGACAATTGGAAAAGACTACCTACATTCATCCCGGTTGCGGGAGATTTATTCAACTACGCTACTCTACGGGTTCTCTCGGTTGCGAGAGTTATTAATGAAAAGTGAGAAGTACCTACTCCTGGTAGGGCTTTAGGCGTGCGCCATTCACCCATCCTGGAAGAACTGTGCCGTCCAATTGTGCCAATCGAACGGCTCCTGAGTCGCGGATTTCGATGACAAAGTACGGTCCCAGCCAATGCATCTGGAGCTTGCCTGGAAACTTCTGGAACCGGCTGTCGTATAAGAGAACTTTGCCGCCAACTTGGAAAGCTTTAGTTTTGATGTGGCGGTCGTGCCATGCTTTCTGTCTGGCCTTCTGAACCTTCTGGTGGAATTCCGCAAGAAATCGAGCCTCATCCAGCTCCTGCAGCTGCTGGAGTCGTTCCTTCAGTGACGCCTCTTCTGAGAAGTGAAGGGACGTTGCGATCAAAAGGCTGGGTACGGTGAACTCGGCGGGAATCACAGCTTCCCGACCATACACCAGCTGGAATGGCG
This sequence comes from Pinus albicaulis, assembly GCA_034641835.2. Lineage (NCBI taxonomy): Eukaryota > Viridiplantae > Streptophyta > Pinopsida > Pinales > Pinaceae > Pinus > Pinus albicaulis. The sequence continues at coordinate 34,042 of JAXQQM020069775.1, read as the reverse complement.
TCTGGTTGGTCAAACGTTTTACCGTGGTCCGGTAAGCCCATAATGTCGCTGGTAGCCGCTCATCCCAATCGTCCCGCTGAGCGTTGCAAATTTTTGTCAAGCCCTTTTCAAGAATCTTATTGAAGGCTTCCACCGTACCATTGGCCTGCGGGTGGTATGGGCTGCTTTTATGATGCTGAATCATAAATGTGTCCAGTAGTGACTTGACCGTGGCATTAATGAAATGTGTACCCTGATCGTTGGTTAAGCTCCGTGGGCAGCCAAAGCGGCTGATGATGTGTTCAAAGATGAACCGAGCAGCGGTTTCTGCCGAGCAGTCGCGTACCGCTGCTGCCTCAGCCCACCGTGTGAGGTAATCCGTCGCGGTAATGATGTACCGGGCTTTGGAATGGCGAGCGATTGGTGCGATGGGGCCTATGAAATCGACAGCCCACTTTTCAAACGGCTGCAACACATGCACCGGGTGTAGCGGAAGCTCGTCCCTGTGCGAAGGCCTTCCCGTCCTCTGGCACACGTCGCAACGTTTCACATAGGCCTTACAGTCTGCATGTACCGTCGGCCACCATAGGCCAGCTTGAAGCACCTTCCTTGCGGTGGGTTTAGCACCCACATGTCCTCCCGCAACACCGCTGTGACATTCCCACATCACTGCTTCCCGCTCGTGGTCAAGAACACACCTGCGCAACACCTCATCCAGGCCCAGTTTGTACAGCTGCCCTGCGATCAATTGATAATCGGCCGCCCGGACAACCAAGTGACGTTTCTGAAGAGGGGTGTAATCCTCAGGGCACTGTCCCGTGGTCAGATACGTGGGAATGTCAGCCAGGTAGTCTGGTACTGCTTCAACTCGGAATAGATCAGCATCCGGAAGCTGATCGTCCAACGGACCTTCGTTCTCTCCCGTCTCCAACCTAGACAAGTGATCGGGACCAACATTCAACCTGCCATGCTTGACAATCACCTCAAATGTGAACTCTTGAAAAAGTAGAAGCCATCGACAGATTCTTCCCTCCAACACCGGCTTATTGACCAGATATTTCAATGCCGAATGGTCCGTGAAAAATGTAAATTTGCCGCCCAGAAGGTAGTGGTGGAACTTCTGGAGAGAGTACACCATCGCCAACGCCTCTCGCTCAGTCGTGGTGTAATTCTTCTCCGCATTGGATAACCGTCGGCTGGCGAAGTATACCGGGTGGTCAACTGTCGTGTCCCCGGGTTGCGCCAATACCGCGCCAAGTGCAATTCCGGACGCATCAATGTGCACATGGAACTACTTATCCCAGTTCGGATGGACCAGTATGGGTGCCGTCGCCAATTTCTCCTTCAATGTGTCGAGTGCCTTCCTGCACTCTGCCGTCCACTCAAATGCTTCTGACTTTCGCAACAGTTTCTCCAAAGGGGCAGTGATTTTGGCATAATTGCGGATAAACCGCCTGTAGTATCCGGTGTGCCCGAGCAGTGCCCGCAACTGCTTCACGTTCTCGGGGGCCTCCATGTGGACAATAACCGCGACCTTGGCGGGATCAACGCAGACCCCTTGCTTACACACCACGTGACCCAAGAGTGTGCCGAATGGTACTGCAAAAATACATTTCTTCAAGTTCAAGGAAATCTGCAGCTGGCGACATCGGTCGAACATAACACGCAACAGGGAGGCGTGTTTCTTCAGCAGGCTGTAAACGGTCCAATCATCCATATAGACTTCCAGGAATTTGTGAATATACTCCCGGAAAGCAGCAATGACAATCCGGGAAAACACAGCCGGTGCGTTCTTCAGACCAAACGGCATAACGTGGTATGCGAATGATCCCCACTCAGTTGTGAATGTTGTCTTTGCTTTGTCTTCCTCGGTGATGCGCACCTGATGGTAGCCCGAAAACCCATCAGTGAAGGAATAAGCTTCCTTTCCCGCGACATGATCTAGAACTTCGTCGCTGAAGGGAGTGGGAAACGGATCGTGAATACAAGCATTATTCAAACTCCGATAATCTACGCAGACACGGATTTCCACTTTGTCCTTCTTGTTCTGGATGACAATGGGACTTACCCACTCAGCTTCTTCTACAGGAAAGATGAGACCCGCAGCCAGCATCTTGTCGATCTCCATCTTGACCTTCTCCTTGATACGTGGATTCAACCGGTAGGGTCGGTGCTTCACCGGCCTGGCTCCTGGTTTCAGTGTGATGCGCATCTCGCCCAGATCCCCCTTGATCCCCTTCAGGTCCGCAACCGATGACGGAAATAAATCTTCATACTCCCGGAGGAGGCTGAAAATTTCTCTTGTCGTCTCCTCGTCCCAGTAATCTCCCACCGTTGCCAGCTTAGGTTTCTCCTCCATTCCAATGTTCAGCTTCTTTGTCTTTAGGGGCTGCAAATGGACTCCTTCTGTCGTCGGCTCGTCACGGACGCTCCGCTCGCCCTCCTTTTCGTCAAAATAGAGATGCCTAAGGTCCTCCAAACTATCGTCCCCTGGTTCGCCGTCAATCCGTTGGCAAACCAATTCGTTCTTGACCCCGGAGCGTGACGCCACCGGTCCCTCATCGGGCTCAGGATGGCGGAAAAACAGAACCTCCTTGACGGCTTGTAGGGCCTGAGATTCCTGTGCCGTCTCCCCTTCGAACGAGAAGCTCTGGACGAACTTTTCCGCGACTACTTGCCAGGAGCGGGTTCCCCGTTTCCGCTCTTCCTCCAGGTACCAGGCCTGGGGAATTGTACCCAGGGAGTGGACAAACCTGTGGACCCACAACTCCTCAGGGTACCTGGCGCTACGCCACTGTTCCTCGCACGCCCGCAAATGCTGTCGCGGGTCGGAGGCTCCATGATGTTTAAGTGTAATGCAGGGCCCTTCATCCTCTTTGAAGCATGCCCGTAGAGCATCCGCCACACGCTCCCATCGCAACAGAGTGTTGCGGTGATTGTTCCACCATCGTCCCGATGTTGACTTCAAGGCCACATCCAAAAGTGGTATCCGGCTTTCCTCTGGGACCCGGTCTTCCACCTTGGCAATAAAAGTATTCACTGCTTGCATGTTTGATAATGTGGGGTATCCGCGGATCTCAGTCCCTACCCACCGGACCTGAGTGATGGAGGCACATCTCCGCGTAGTTGTCTCATACCCCCCTTGCTGCAAGTCTTCCCACGCAAGCTCGGATCCGAGCTCCGAGCTCTGCACACTCCGCCAACTGATAGACCCTGTTGCGGTCGGGTTGATATAATCGTCCCGCTTCCCTGCAGTCATCTGGTAGAGATGGTCCATCATCTGAGCATCCTCCCGACTGTCCACCGGTTCTGTGTATTGCGGACCCTGATACGGGTCGAGAGGCTGAGTGACCCTTACCTCCCCATCCTCAAAAATCATCAGTTCCTTCTTGAGGTCGATGATCGCGTAATTCTCAAAAGCCCAATCAATGCCAAGTAAAGCAGGATAGGGGTCCTTATCGCCCATGATATCAATAACCTCAAAGTCAGTGTATGTCTTCACCCCCGCAACGTCGACCTCGACACCCTCGAGTCGGCCGATTGGCAAGATACAGTACTGGTTCGCCATCCTGAGTTGGATTGGGGAATAGGCGAGCCGTGGCTTTCCAAGAGCCTCCCATGTTTTTCGCGGCAAAATATTGACGTCGGATCCCAAGTCCAACATGGTGTCGCTGATTTGGAATCCTGCGACCTGCGTGTTAAGCCAGAATTCTTTGCCTGTTCGTTGCTTGTTCCGCTTGACACGTTGCACGTATTGAGGCCTAGCGTCCACCAGATTTCTGGGTTCTGCGCGCCCCTGCAGCGCTCCGTCTAACACATGCTTGAGCTGCTGCCGCAGCTCAGCGTCATCGACAATCCTGAGAAATAGCCGGAGCCAATCCTCGACCACAGCATCTGCGGCGTTCTGAACACCGGTTTCCGGCCGCCGGGGCTCCTCCAGCCCTCCCTCGTTCCGCAACTGGGCGAATGCCTCAACCGCCTCCTGAAAGTACTTCTTCTGGACTTCGGGCCTGATCAACTTCTTTGGGGATGCCGGCCGAACCACTCGTGCTGGCTCCTTCTCGTGGGCATCGTCTCCAGTCTTCTTTCCGCCCCGTGTTACTATCGCAACGTTCTGCATGTCAGGGGTTGCGGTGCTGCGCGGTTCTGAGTTTATCAGATTCGCTCCCCTCTGCCTCACCCGTTCTTCCCACTTCTTGATGAGCTCCGGATAGTCTTCTGTAGCATGGGCGTTGACCCGGCACTGGGAACACCAGGGTCGTCGTGGAAGGGGACATTCTCGAGCCACATGACCCTCCTGGTCACAGTTGTAGCACTTTACCGGACCGCGTCCTCCTGTTCGGCCTCCCCGCATGCCGCCACCTCTTCCCCTTGTAGCCTCGTTCACCCTGTACGAGGGACGATCCAATCGATCCGCAAGAGCGTCAAGCGCCCTGCACTGCTCGGTGGTGTGAGTCGTAGACACACAGAATTCGCAGTATACATTATTCGGCACCATGGAGTACTTCTGTAATATCGGGCACATCCGAGGAGGATGCCCCATCGTCCGGCAAATCTCACAGTACTCTGTGGTGGAGGACCCCGGTTGCGGTGGGAACCCCGCAAAGGTCTGTTGCGGCTGGTAGACTCCCTGCGGGTTCATCGCCGCGCCACCCCCTGGTGGTGGTCCCCCCTGAATTGCTGCAACTGAGGGTCCAACTCCGGCGCCGTGCAACCGAGGACATTCGGTTGCGACGTGTCCCTCGACCAGGCAATGAGTACACCAAACATTCGGTCGCGCTGGTCTCGCTGGCTGAATTTCCTTGAGCTTTTCAGTCAAGCTGGCGATCTGGTGCTGCAACCCTATCAGAGAAGGGTCTTGCGGGGCCAGCCCCCCCCTGTATTCCTGGGGGTATCCCGCCATGGCTTCAATCTTCATGGCCTGCTCCAAAGCATCCTACAGATTATCAATCTTCTGCTGAGTGAGAGGGGTTCGTGTCAAGGGGAGCAGAGCCTTGATGAACCAGTCCCTCTGGTGGTTTGGATCGATCGGGTAGCTGAGTTTCCCGATCACGTCCTTGAATCGCCGCATCAACTCCCACGCGGTCTCTCCTTCCTTCTGCTTAATTTCCCACAGCTCGGACAGGCCCTGCTGGTCTGTCTGGGGGAGCTTGAATTCATGGACAAAATCCCACTTCACGTCCGCAATTACAGGGTTAGGGTGCGCCTCGGACCACTTGATGAACCAACGCAGAGCTCTCTCTCTGAGCGTGGTTTGGAATTCTATTAACTTCCCTGCATCCGGCGTCTGTCGAGCCCTCCAGATGGCTTCGCACAGATACCAGTGTTGTTCTACGTCGTCCTTTCCCCGGCCAGAGAACTCTGGGTACCGGGTGAAAGATCCAGCCATGTGTACTTGCGGAGAATTAACCAGGATAAAACCTCCGGGTCCTGGTTGCGTAACGGTCCCACTAGGGAAAATACTACTACTAGTAACGTTGCTGCTACCAGGCGTTACTGACGCCGCTGAACTACTATATGACTGACTTAATGCTTGTAACTGAATAAAAATATTTCTTAAAGGTTGATAAAGTACCAGGGGAAGGTCGGGATCCTGGCCATGCGGAAAGCGGGACGTAGGGCTGCCTGGAGGGGTGGGTGCCGTCTGATCCTGGAACATCTGCTGCATCACGCCGTGCCATTCGTCATCGGAGCTTTCTTCGGGCTGCATCTTTCCATTATCTTCGCTAGTCGTTACTTCTCTTTCTCGCGTCGCTGGGCTCCCATGCACCCATTGTACGTCCGCTGCTGTCCCGTCTCCTGTCCGGGTATCCAAACCCATGGTTCTTGTCTTCTGAGGCGCCTCCTTCTGATTTCTCCTCTCGATTTCCCTTCTCTTCAAGTCTCTCATTACCCTTCTTCGCCACCTATCGGCGATCTGTGCCCGCCGATGTGCACGTGACTCCCGCAACTTGCATGCGGCTTCAACGTCCATCCCCCGCTCCCCACTCTTACAGTCTACACACCATCGGTCCCCTCAATCCTTCCCCCAGTACGAGTGGTTTACGCTTCCATACTCGTTTTGTGGAATTCAATCAACCCTTCGTCCACCATCAGGGCTTTGATCCACAGCGAAATCTCCTTCAACAGCTTCCCCCTCAGTCCTGAGTGAAAAACAGCCTCAGCCTTCGAGAAGGATTGGTAGCACTCAGCGGAAAACTCCACAACGTATCCTTCCAACGTGGTCCTTACCCAAAAATCCACTACGCGGGTTAGTTCGGTATCTACCCGATGCAGTGCTACCAGGTCTTCGTGCGCCCACCTGCGGTTTATCTTCCGCAAGCCTTCTTGGAGCACCGTCGCTCGTAACCTCCGCAACCAGTTGTAAAGATCCGTGGGGAACCTTCCCCAGAAAATTTCGTACGTATCACTAGCTGAGTCAGAGAAAAGAACAAGCTCCCTGACCGCCGCCTCCTTTTTCTTGATCAGCTCCACTTGCTGAGTAATGAAATGGTCAAGATGATCATCCCACCATCGCCGTATTGCTCCTTCAAAAATCCTCGAGACCATGATCTAGATCCCCTCAGAACATGCAGGTCCCGGCAACGGAACCATTTGTTGGCGAAAAGTCAGGTCTCGCGGACAAGACCCAGGTTCGAGGGTTGTGGCCAACAAGGGGTCCGGTGTAGTCTAGGAACACGCCGGCATTTTCACCCCGCTCTTGGAGAGCAGTGCGTCTCACCCGAGGCGTGCCGCGACCACATGCATAAGGGGATGAGATCACCGGTAAGGAATAAACCCGCAACCAAAGAAAGAAAGTGCATCCATTACATATACCAAATTACACATGCAAGATCACTAATTAAGTATTCAGACAGTCGCAACTTAAAATTTTTGAATCAGTGTAAACACATTAGAACACATGAACAACGTATTGAGACAGCAATCCTTCCTTATATTATTCTTCTGGCCGAATACATGATTACATAGCTTTCTTCTCTGATAACTCACAAGTCGGATACAGATGGGTTTGAGAACAGAAAGGAAAAACATAGAAAGTAAGAACCCATAGGAAGAACAGGTATGATTCTTCCGCCGCTGCTCTGCGCATCCTTCCTCAGGTCTTGATCCTCGCGACTTCTCTCGCATCCATTCAACCCTCAACACCACAACAACCTTCTTCAGCCGGGTGATCACCTTTTATTCACCCGCTCCTCGCGACTGACAGCTTCTCTGTGTCTTCACTCTAGCTTTTCCCAGCTTCTCTTCTGATGTCTGCATGTTCCACTTCCTGTTTTCTGCTGTATTTCTTTCATCTGCACTTATCTCTGTTCGATCTCCAGTTATCAAATGCTTCCGCGCCACCTTGGTAGCTCCGCAACTCCTGGTCGCTGCGGCGCGGTCGCGGTTGCTATGTGCATTTATTCCGCAACTCAAAAAGAGTCAAAGTTCAAAATGTCTTGGCCAAAAGTTCAAAACTTAAACAAAAACAAGGGCCCCAACAACATGACTCTATGACCTTCCTATCACCAAGAAACTCATACTTACATCAAAGATCCAACCAAAGTGATTTACATATGAGACTCGTATACCCAACCAAGAGGGTTTACACAATTTGACTCAAGTACCCAACCAAGTGGGTTTACATATTTGATCAAGTCCTTACATGACTGAATATTACAATTTTACATCATAGGTCTCAACATGACCTTTTCATCAAATTACAAATATGACTTTTTATGACCAGTACCAGAAAGACCTCAAGAGAGAGAGATATTATTTCAGAATCATCATAATGCCAACAATGCATTATGCTCAGCATGGTTAATGCTCCCCCTGAAAAATGTGCATCCAAGCATCCTGTCCATATGACCAAGGCTCCTGCTTAGCTTGTGCAACCTGAACACCTTCAAGAGCAAGTCATCAGCAACAATCTCTGCATGATCTGTCCTTATCTCTGAATCATAAGACTTCCATCTCATCCATGTGTGAAAGCAAAGAATATCCTTCAGCAAAAAGCAAGCAAGGCTCATCCACAATCATAAGAAACCATGTAACATGTCATCATCATTTAGAACTGAGAAATAAACAGATACAGTGCCAATAATACAATCATTAGTAGTCAGACTGATGCTCCCCCTGAACCTATGCTCCTGATCTTCAGTTGTCATACAAATTTTCTTGTCATAAGTGCATACGCGATTGTCTCCACTGTAACTTGCGTGTATATGCAGATTTTGTTCACAGAACCCGCGTATGGAAAGTGAAACATAGAAAATTTCACATTCCTTCATCTCCCCCTGAGTTTGTACCACCTGTACCTGTCTTCTTCACATCAGATGCTCTGTCAAAAATAAACATAACCAGAATAACCAAACAATCATGAGAATCATCATACATTGCTCCCCCTGTGATGATACATTACTAATCCCTATAATGTATCTCACATCACTCCTGCAGTCATTAAGAGAAGTAAGCTTCAGAAGCGGATGACTGCAGTAGGGTCAATATTCCCTACGTTTCTGACCGGTCCTCCTTCTTTTTCCAACTTTGCTTGAACTTTCTTATTGTGTGCTGGAAGTTCTCCAATTTCTCAGATCTATTCATCCTGCATTCTTTTTCTACATGTCCATACTTGTTACAAGTATAGCATCTTATGTGACCAGAGAAGTAAGCATAAGGATCATAGTGTGTTTCTCTATTCTTCCTTCTATTGCAATCAGCTGCTTTATGACCATACTTGTTGCATGAAAAACAATATCCCTTGAAGTAACCAGAGTACCTTTCTGAATAGAATCTGTTTGATTGTGACTGAAATGATCTGCTTCTACAATTTGCTGCAACATGCCCATAATTATGACATTTAAAGCATTGAGAATTCATGATTGTTGGTTGACTTCTTGTTTCTTTCAACTCTTCAGGTTTTGCATTGACATCCTTTGAATCTTTAGCACTTCCTTGTGAACTAGATTCTCCTTTAACTGTTTCATGGAAACCCAGACCAAGTTTGATAGAAGGAGACCTTTGACTACTAAGAATATTGTCCCGAATCTTAGTACTATCTTGAAACCTTAAGAGTTTATCCTTTTCTTCTAATTTACCTTTGAGAATGTTTACCTCAACCTCCAATTTTTGGCATTGCTTCTTCATGCTTTCTTCAACCCTTTTTCCTTCTTCTACTTGATCATTCAAATTTAAGATCTCTTCTTTCAACCCATTTTCTTGCTCTTCAAAGATTTGTAAAAGTTCTTCATTCTTCTTATTTTATTTTTCCAGATCTATTTTGAGCGAGATGATTTCTGCTTCACGTCCTTCCTTTTCAAATGATTGTAGAAGTTCTTCATTCTTCTTATTTGATGCTTCAAGGTCTGCTTTCAGAGAGATGATTTCTGCTTCAAGTCCTTCACTGTGATTGGTTACTTTGTCTTGCAGTCTTTGATACATTTCTATCTGTCCCTTCATTGTTTCTATCTGTTCATTCAATCTAGAGATCACATCCTTGAGGATAGATTCCCTCCTTTTAAATTGATCCCAAAAATTACTTTCATCATTGATCTTGATATTTTCTTCTAGACTTATACTGTTACTTTCACTATCTTCATCATTGCATGCACAAGTGAGTGGATTACAAGAACAACAATCAATACTTGTTTCCTCTTCTTCATTTTCTGCTGCACATGTTTTCTGAGATATCTTCTTTTCTTGAGTAGCCTTCTTCTTTTGCTTCTTTGCCATGAGCACTAGCAGATCTTGGTCAGAATCTTCTTCATCTTCACTTGGCATTTCATTATTATCTTCATTTGCATAATAACTCTTTCCCTTTTCAAATTGTTTATAAGGACATTTAGCAACATAATGACCCACTCTTCCACAATCAAAACATTTGAAGGGAAGCTTACCTCTGAATCTTCCAGTACCTGGTTGGAGTCTTCTCACAAAGTTTGCTTCTTCTTCTTCTGAAATATAACTTGATTCCTTGACAACTTCCTTTTCTTTTCCTTTTGCACACGCCTTAAAGGCAGCTTCTTTGATTTGAGAGGGACCTCCTTGTCTCATTTCATAAGCAGTCAGAATACCATGTAGTTGAACAATAGTAAGAGTTTGCAGATCTTGCCTTTCTTCAATAGCTGATACTTTTGACTCAAATTTTGAAGTTAAATATCTTAAGACTTTTTCCACCAGAGTAGTATCGGTTATGGTTTCACCCAAACTTCTCATACGATTTACAATATCATCTAGACGTAAAAAGAAACTGGCAATACTCTCATCACTATGCATCTTCAAATTTTCATATTCAATTCTGAGGGTTTGGAGTTTTGCACTTTTTACCTTTGTATCTCCTTCATAGCTCAGAATGATTTTGTCCCATATTTCTTTTGTTGAATTTAGCTGCATCACTTTAGCAAATTCTGGTTCAGACATGCTTCCTAACAAAACATTGACTGCTTTGGCATTGACTTCATATTTCTTCCTTTCTGCTGCATCAGTAGGAATACTTGCCGGATACTGATAACCTTCTTCCACGATTGCCCATACTTCTGCACCAAGACTTTGCAGATATGCTTTTGTTCGTATCTTCCAGAATAACATATTATCTCCATTGAATAGAGGTGGCCTTATAGACATTACTCCTTCATGACTTCCCATTGCGACGGATCTCCTTCAAGCAATCAAGCTTCTACAGAAGGACGTGCTCTGATTCCAATTGTTGGGAAAAATACCGAGAGGGGGGGGGGGGTGAATCAGTATTTAGGGCATACTCAAAAATTTTTAATTTTTCACGCTCTAAAGCCCATACGCTACTTTAATGAACCATACTCGCGTATATACGCAGATACCCTTCACAAAACTCGCGTATATATAGAGATCTTATTATGCCATTAATTCTTTACTTAGATCTATGCAACATTCATTCTTATGATGATTAGATAATAGTAAGAATGTGCAGTAATAACAGAATAAACCATCACACATAAGAATCACACAAGAACACCAGGATTTCAGGTGGAAACCCAAGTCGGGAGAAAACCACCGCTGCCGTTGTCTCAGCCTTCAATATTTTATTATAAAGAAAACATCTTACAATTATGTGCTAGCGCAGACTCATACCAAAGACGTTGTGTGCACCATCTGCTACTGCTTACTACCTCTCTCCGAAGGGAGCTACGACCGCTTCAAGCACGCCCTCACCGAAGGGAGCTACAACCCCTCGATCAAGGCTACAACCCTCAGTACCACCATGGACCATGTTTCATCAATTTTCACACTGGACCCACTCCACACATTTAAGCTCAATCATACATCAAAATTGATACTTATCAATTCAGACAACCCAGAAATGTAGAATGCATCATTAACAGATAGCAGTAACACAGCAGAACAGATCAGACATTTCATACTTCATTCTTCAGCAAACCCTAGATTTAATACGCTTTCCTTTCACTGATACCGCGTATATACGCGCTTCCATTCACGTCAGCCTGTGTATACATCTGCACATTACAGAACAACCCATACGCGCTTTCTCTTCATCAAACCCGCGTATATACGCGCTTCCGCTGCGACAAACTTGCGTATAGATATTCAGACATTATAGGGCAGCATACTTCTTTAGATCAGATATTCAGTTCAGATTTAACTCTTCACTTCAGACAGATGTTCGCCTCATCTCAGATTTAAACATTCCATAAACAGATCTAGAAGATACAAATACATTTCAGATCTAGATAACCTTCTTCATCATTTTCTTCATAGGTGCATCACAGATTCAGATCTATCATCAAACTGTTACCCTTTCCATTCAGACATACTTCAAAGTGAAGTATTCATTCAAACCCAGAGTCATGCTTCGTCTTTGCACAATAATTTCCTTCTCCTTATATAGGTTTACCCTTTATCAATACCATGAGCCAAAACCACACCTCTTCCGATGGTATTCTTGGACGGGGTCAAATAGACAACCCAACGCTCAATACAATGGGTCAATACCATGGTAGTAACCCCTGGTTTTACATATTTAGAGCACATTTGACCATACACGACTTGGAACGTTATTTCCCACGTGCATACGCTACTTCTATTAAGCAAACCCGCGTGCCTCAAACACACTCTTTTTTCCTTCATTGTAGATACATCAGATTTACATCATTAATTAGTATATCAAGTCATTTTCCATCAAGTACAACTTCATCAAGTAGGTTGCCATTATCTTCTTCAAGTGTTGTCATCATCTTCATCAAGTGTTTCCATCAAGACAACACATTGCATCATACCGCCAACAAACACCTTTCCAGAATTTTTTAATTTCTCACTACACTAACACTTCTACGCATTTTGTAATTTCATGTTTCAAGTATTTTCTGGGCTGGTTTACTCCACGGAGGCAGCCCCGAAACTGTGCAACAAAGGCTGGGATTGATTAAGCACAACTTACCAACCCAGCCTGTAGCATATGTACTGTTTCTATTTTCGAATTAATATAGCTTGGCCTAATTTGTACCTTAAAAAAAAAAAAAAAAAAATTAATTCAAATTAGAAATGCTTAAAATTAACAAATATTATTTTGACTTACATGGATGAATATAAAATATAAAATGGCATACCAAATACACATTTGTATTCTCATATTAAGCTTACGTCCTTTACGTTATTGTACACATTTGTATATTAAAAATGCATAGACAACATTATTTACAAAATTTATATATGACATCGACACCCTTGTGCTTTCATGGTGTCCCTTAAAATCCAAATTCCTAATTCCAATATCTCTATTTGTCTTTGCTGAAATTGGAAACCCAGGAATTAAATATTATTTTGAAGTTTAATATGTTTTGTAGAAGTATAACAATTAAAGTCGTTGGTATTTTTCTTGTAATATGTCTGTTATTATCAAATAGCTAAATCTTTACTAAAGATATAAACAATCCAATCAACAACCCACGAATTATTCAACTCTGTTTCTAGTATTGTCTTGGGCATAAGAGAAGACAATATATTAATATCGCCTCGGGTATTGTCTTCGGACTATATATTAATATTGATAGTAATATTAATTTTTTTTTTATATTAATATTAAAAATATCATATTAGAAATTTATTTATATTAATATTATTAAATTTAATAATTTTGAATTAACACAATATTAATTTTAATATAATATCAAATTTGTTTTTATTAGTAGCTTAGATTTATTAACTCAAAATCTATATCTATCAAGTGATTAAAGGATCCATATATATTATGTGGTTAAAGGAATTAAATTTTTAAAGATGTAAAATTTAATTTCTTTTAAAATGTAAAATTAAAAAAAAAAAATACACCTTAAACATTTTATCCTCTTAAAAAAATTGATAACTCTTTTAAAAAAAATGAGTTAAAAAATAAAAAATTATTTTTAAAAATAATTTGTAATTAAACAACCTCACAATTCTCACAATAACATCACCCATTAAACCATTATTTTTTTTTAACATTATAACAAACCCAATCCAAAATTTTCATTCAAATGAGGTGAAGATAGGAGTTTATTCTCAAGAATAATCCAAACTTAATAAACAACATCACAATTCTACCACTAACATCACTGGTTAAACCGTTTTTTTGTTTTTAAACATTACAACAAACTCAACCCAAAAGGTTTTTTTTTTTTAATTGCAAAATTCGATAGAAATTTTTTTTTTTCTCTTTTGTAAAGTGGCATTAGAAAGAAAGAAAGTATTTTTAAATGTCCGCGAGGCTAAAAATAGCCTATGGGACAGATTGCTTTTCTATCTCGCTCTTGTATTCGGGCCTTTTTCTGTGAAGTTTTACAATAACTGCTCCCAGCTTACTGACAAACTCTTTGCTGAATAGATTATCCCAAGAACTAGCTGCCATAATACCTCCATAGTTTGCCCTACTGTCTTTGAAGGCCCCACATTCTAAAAAGAAATGTTTTTATGTTTTCACCTTTCCAGAGGAGCAAAAAATACATACTCTTTCCTCCCACATTTCTTTTGGCCTTTTCCAGCACCCTGTTTCACAACGGGGTTGATGAGAATTAGTCCTTAATTGAGCAATAAGAATTTTAGATCTCCAAGAAATATTAGCCCCTATGTACGCCTTTTGTTGATGGTTATGCGTGGGGTTAAACTCTTCAACGTAGTACTTCTTCTTTCTCCCTGGCTCTTTCTCTCAAGTATGTTTGTGGAACTTATCCACAACAAAAGTTTTTATCTCTTTACTGTTTGTAGGACACATGCTCAAGCAAATACCCCATTTACTAAACCATTTGTTATTTTGCCACATCCAAGTCTTCTTTATTTTGCACAATCTGTCACTAAACACACCCTTAGGCCATCTACCCTCTTCCATTTGCTCAATTTTTTTCATATACCTTATGACTCGCACCATAGCAATTGCTTCAATAGGAGCAGCCCCTGTTTCACTTAACAAGATAGCATAAGGAACTACACTTTTAATTTTGAAATTGTTTGTGATCAAACGCTTCTGAATTTCTCAATTTGTTTCCACTGCATCTCGATTGTGCTGCTGGCCCACAGTTCAAAATTGTAGAGAATCATTGGAATCACTAGAATCCCAAAAAGAGTTAGAGTGGTTTTCCAGTCCCATAGCTCTGCCTCTCTACACCTGTTTTGAAGAGCATAAAATGCTTTCAAACCCCCTAAAGTTCTTTTCTTTCTACAACCATCCCAACTTAAATTTTTGTTGAAGTTAATTCCGAGGTATTTGTAGTCTGCAACTTCTTCCAGAATGTTGCCTTCAAAATAGAACTTATGTTGGTTATGCTCTCTTTTGTTAGAGAAAACCACTACTTTCGTTTTGCTAATATTGACTTGCATCCCAACCCTTCTTCAAAAATGCTCAAGGGAATGTAAGTGCTCTTGCAAACCAAGTGCCGATTTAGCAATCAATATAAGGTCATCTACGTACAAAAGAAGCCTTATAACGAACTTGCCCAAATGGATATTGTCACCCCCTTGTGAATTTAGCCACTCTTTAAGCTTGTCAATATATAACCCAAAAAGGGTAGGGGACAATGGGCAACCTTGCTTAACCCCGATATCGCTTCTAAAACTTTCAGAAATGCCTGCTGACGTTCTAATTTTGACTTTCGCCTCTTCATACAACCTATGCACAGCTGCTCTCAAATGCCTGGGAACCCCGAGTTCCTCCATTCTGCCCCAAAGCTTATCCCTAGGAACCATGTCAAAGGATTTTTTGAAATCAACAAAGCAACATAAAACTTCTTCCTTTTTTTCCCAAACATTTTAAATGATGTGCCTTAAAGTTATACAATGATCAACTGTGGAATGTTTAGGTCTAAAACCTACTTGCCCTTTAGCACATTTATCTCCTTCTTCTGCCCACTTGCTGATTTTCTTTTCTAACATGCTTCCAAATAACTTTGCAAACAAGGGGTTTATCATTATGGTTCTATAATTGAAGGGATTATTGATGTCACCACTCTTGAAAAGAGGTATTTCCATACTAGTTATCCAATCTGTGGGGAACCCCTACTGTATGATGTTGTTGAAAATTTTTGTGATGTGAAGTGAAAGAATTTTTAAGCCCCGTTTTAGATACTCTGCTTGCAGTTCATCTAAGTCTTTTGCTTTTCTAGCGTCCAACTTCTTGATACCCATATCTACCTCTTGCACCGTGAAGAGTTTTGTGTCTGTGTTGACCAAGGGAGGAGGGTCAACCTTGGGGTCATGCTCATAAAGTTGTCTTGCATAGTCAAACCATTTAGAAGCTGTAATGTTGTTTTCAGTTTGCACCTTTTTCGGTTGGAGCTCCTTCCAGAATAATTTGGGGTTATTTTTCCTGAGGAAGATTAGTTCTTCTCTCCTTGAAACCATGAACTCCGCCTTTTTCTTTTTTACTATCTGCTTGTAAGCTTTGAACTTTATGTTATCCATGTCTAATTCCTTCCACCTTCTCCTTGCCTTTTTGCATTCCTCGTCAAACCAAGCATTAACCAGAAAGCAATTTGTTTCAGACTTTTTAATTTTTGCTCTTTTGCATTCAGCAAGTGCGCTTTGAATTAAATGTGTTAATCCATGACTATGAAGGCCATGAAATGAGATTTCCTCCTTCTTGAAGAGCCTCTCTAGCGTTATTTTGAAGGTATTACAATTCTCTGGAGTCAAAAGAATTTTGCCCTTTGGGGATTTTGTTGAACACACTGAGTTTTGACCTTAATTGCTTATTTCTGGTCCAAGAGAAACTTAAATAAATTGGTTTTTTATCCGATTTTAAGTCCCAAATTTGATTTCCAATCAGCACTTCCTCCATTTTCTCACACAAACTATGCAAGAAAATTACATAATCTACTACACTTACTCCATTGTAAGTATTGCACATGAAATTACCAAACTTTTCTCATCTAGTCAAACCATTACAAATAACTAAATCGAAAGCCCCACATAATGTAAGCAATTGTTTGCTAAAGAGATTGCAGCCTTTATCCTCTGAAATTCGTTCCCACTGATGATTACTTTCTTTTGTAAGCCAGATAAGGTTACTGTCTTCTTTACAACAAAGAATGCTAGCTTGTTCACCTGTAGTTCTAGCATTGAAATCCCCCACTATAAGGACTTCACCTAGCTGAGAATATATTGCAATATCTGTTTTTAGGGCTGCAAAGGGATCTTTGTGGTCAAGCCCTCTACTTCTGTAGATTTTTTAAACTTGCGGCGCAAAATAGCATGTTGCAATTCTGATGTGGTTTCCATTTTCTGATATTTTAAGCCAAACAAATTGCTTATTTGGGTCTTCTTTTTCTATTTGAATGAAATGACCTTCTTTTTCTCTTACTAATACCATGATATCCCCGTGCCCTTTACCATTCCCTGCTGCCTTGCTCCACACTGCTATCTTCCAGTACCCTTCAAACAAAGGTTTCTTGCACCCTTCATGCTCATGTGTTTCTATGAGGAAAATTATGTCTCTGCCTTCAGCAATAGGCCCTAACCTAGGTCCTCGTCTCCATGGGTAACCCCTGCAGTTCCAACAAACTAATCTTAAGGAAACCTGGGTAAGACTTGATTGCTATTTGTTTTGACATGCAAGGCTCACAGTTGAGTCTTTGTCCCTGCTTGCCCACACTGACCTTGCTTCCTCATTTCTTGCTGAAGAGTTTGCTCCCTCTTCTTTGTTATCATTTTGCTATCTTGTTTTGGAAGGAGGTCCAAATTGCACTATCATAGCTTTACCTTTATAAATCCATGCTCTTTTTCCCTCATCTCTTGCTGCCCTAACTTTTGTCATTTCGTCCCTCATTTCCTCTTGTTGTCTTACAGTTAAATCTTCTTCTAGAAAAAACCGAGAGCCCCTCAAGAGCTACTTCTTGCTTAGAATGATATCTTTATCACGCAAGTTAGGCATGATGACTTTTATGGGTCTGGCTCTCTCACCATTAAGCTTACCTACTCTCCATGCTTGACATATTTTTCCTTGCCATTGGAGCTTGTCTTTCAAGAAGTCTCTTGCCAGGTAAAGAGTACATTCATTTTTCCCATATCTTTCACCCCTTTAACAATTATGTTTGTTGCTCTATCTTGTCTTTCCTTTCTTTCTCTATCTTGCATGTTGTTAACCTGAATGTTTGCTTCTCCTTCCCTCTTAGCAGAATTGCAAATAACTTGAGCCCAGATTTTGGGGAGTTTTGCAGAATCCCCTTTCCTCCCTTCTCTTGATGTTTCTTCATTGTTGTTTATTTCGGCAACTACTTTCCCCTTATCCTAGGATGGCTTCACATTCGTCACCTCTATATTCTCCACTGCAAATTTCTTCATGTATTGCACCTCCGCTTTCATGTGTTGCCATTCTGTTTTCCCTATTCGGAGAGCTTCCTGCAGTAATGACACTTGTTCCTTCAGAACTTTGTTGTTTTCTGCTAAACCCTGATTTTCAGCTTTTATTATATGGATTGTATAATCTCTTTCCAGCGCTTTAGCTTCTACTACTTCCAACCTTTCTTTTACATTTAAAAGTTCTTTCACATAAAGATCAAATGACCAAGTGAGAGGTGTGGATGTGGGACTATATAAAACATAATCATCAATGACTTTTCTTTTTCCTTTGGACTTGTTGCCACATGCTTGTAAAGAAGACTTGTTTTAATGTTGTTTCTTGCGAAGAGTACTTTCCCTTTGAGACATTTTTTTCTTGTTTGCTCCCATTTTAGATGAGCTAGTCTCCGTTGTAAAATGCCCCAATATTGCTTGGCATTGATCCAATCCCACTTCCCAATTTTGGTTGATGAGGCAATTTTCACTTGCCCTATATCATTTGTTTCCACATGATGATGTTAAGGGAAATCAAAGTCTCTGCCTAGAACTAATGCTTTGTTTTACGCTTAACCCATCAATCTCTGTTGGTCTGACCACTTAAAACTCGCTGCTCTGCCCTGCCCTGCCCTGCCCGCCCTTACCGCTCTACCCACTAGTGACCAGCTATAATATTCTTCTTTAACGCCCTCAACGAACGACATGTGCATGTGCCACACATATCCAATAATTTCTGACATCTGGGAAAAGTCGCAGCCGCAGCCGCAGCCGCTTTCAGAAGAAGGCAACAAAAGTACACTGCAGGCCTACAACAGCATTCACTGAACGCCACGAAGAGCACCAGACTGTTGAGGCGGCCATATCTTGGAATAACAAGAAATGTCGCTGTCGGATACCAAGAAAATCAAGAAACGTCGTTGTATGATACAAAGAAAATCAAGAAAACTAGGAAAAAAAAAAAAAAATCCCTAACGCCAAGAGAGCGCAAGAACGGAATTGCTACATTTGCTAACCGTTACGCTTCCAACGTTCTTTTCTTCATTCCAACTTCGTCGAGATCGGACTGCCATACGTGTGACACGTGGCTCTCACATCAAAGAAAGTTGAAAGTTTAGCCGCGTGGATATTAAAATAACTTCGTGAAAGTTAAAATAACTTTTCTTCACACCCGGTTTTTCGTATTTTAATATTTAATTATATGTTAACATTTGATGTACAGCTTAGTTACATAGCTAAGTCTTTGAAAAGCGATGCGCTAAATTTGGCAAATAAGGACAGTGTTACACTCTGGATTTGCAAAGCGGGAAATCACAACCGCCGATTACGCGATACTTGCAAGTTGCAACCTTATTGTTTTATTATAATATTGTGTGTCTGTTTAGTTGATGTAAGTGGAGTTGTTGAGAGCCAACTAATCTCTGGCCGTGAACCGAGTCTTCGGAATTCCAGTGGCTACTCATTTTAATGTTTAATTATTTAAAATATTTCAGTAGCTGGTCATTTTGATGTTTAAAATGTATTATTCCTATTTTTTAAATTTGATTAGAAAATAAACAAATGAAGATAGTTATTAATATTTATTAATATTATATTTGATTTATCCAAGTTTTTAAAAACTAAATATTTATTAATTTATTTTAAAATTTTATTTATATATTAAAAAATTATTATTTTTTGTTTTCAACCAATTAAAATTGTAAATAATAACTAATAACTATTATGACGTGTTTTTCATTATCCATATTTAAAACAAAAAGCGATAGGTTTTTTCTGACTCACTGCATTTTAGAAACAGTCAACCCTTTTAACAATTAAACTCAAATCAAACACCTTTTAACTATTAAACTCAAATTAAGAGGGCTAATTGTTATTTTGACAATATTAGTTTTCTTCTTTATGGTGTTATAATAAAAATAAAATAAAATAAATTTACATTTTTTAATTAATAATCATCTCTAAATTTTTATTTTTTATTTCTCACATTTTAATATTATTTATAATTTATAAAATTATTTTTTCTCAAAATTTTCAATAATTTATCTAAAACTTGATATTTATAACTTGTTATGATTTTGACTAATTTTTCAAGTGATCAAAACGCAATTAAAAAAAAAAATTACATATTACAAACATTATACTTTACTATTTAATCTCTTGTCTAGATCATACTTTCTATCTTTGCCTTGACTATGAACCACACTACATGGTTTCAAATACATAGACACAAAAATGCCTTTGTGATTTTTATTGAAAGAATTTCAATTTACAAAATATGGATCACATAAACTTGAATTTGAAAAAAACATTACACTTATTAAAATAAAATTAAACAATTAATTACTTGTTGTTTTCTAGTATTTATTTAATATTAAATTTTGGTTAACAAAAGAGTGTCTTGCTCATTCGAATTTATGAAGGAATGAAATGAAATACAAATTTGAACATAACACAGAGATATAATGAAAGAATAGAACTTCAATTAATCAATAACATGTACTGAAAACTATTTACATGCAAAATAGAACAAACTAGCTCGGGTGATGATAGTTTATCTTTGAGAAGAGCTGTGACGATTACATGTCTTCTGAACTGTGTTACAATGAGGCTTGACGACCTTTTTATCATAAAGAATAAGTGTGAAACCCTAACCCTAGGAGATGAAGCGCCATCAGTTTTGGGCCCTGTTGGGGTAAGTTGCATCACCAACTTCCACGGTCGTAACTTTGGCATACGATCTTTGTGTGGCTATCATAATACCTCGTGAAACAAATTATGGCACCTTTCTAGTCTCTCCATTTTCCCAGAAAAAATCTTATAAGGCCTCAAAACGACTCTTGAAGTTTAGGGCCTGAAAAACTGCCAAAAATAGAAAGTTGTGCTAGAATTAAGGAAACTCAAAGGAAACAGTGTTGGAGGTCCAAGTGGAATAGGTGGCTGACCACCAATATCCACATGGATCACTTTCCCAATTCATTAATAAAAATATCTCAAATTTGAGTTCAATCTTTTTAGGATGTTTTTGACATTACTACAAATCCAACATCAATATTTTCTCTTTTCATTTGACATCAAGAAGTCATTTTACAATGGAAATGGCTTTTAATTTAATTTTATCAATGTTTGTGCATCACATTAAATTCACATAAAATATCATTGATTGAATATGGAAATGGTTTTTAGTTTAATTTTATCAGTTTGTGCATCACAATAACTTCACATAAAATATCATGATTGAGTATTTATCAATAGTGTAGGTACTTTAGCCAAATGTCTTGATTTAGCATTTTGGTTCAAGATCAATATTCACACATAATTGGTTGGTCTTGAATGTGTTGAAAATTCAACAAGATGATGGAGCTTAGTGAAATGAAGTCGCCTTCACTAAGTGGGCCCGCAGGCTATTTTTGGCGCAAAGTCTATTTTTAGACTATGTCTATTTTTAGACATATGGAGCATGGTCTGGGAGTTGGAGTATGCTATTCTTGGAGTATTGGTCATGTTGGTAAAAATAGATGGAGCTTAGTGAAATGAAGTCGCCTTCACTAAGTGGGCCCGCAGGCTATTTTTGGCGCAAAGTCTATTTTTAGACTATGTCTATTTTTAGACATATGGAGCATGGTCTAGGAGTTGCAGTATGATATTCTTGGATGATTGGTAGAGTTGGTAAAAATATATGGACCTATATTTTTAGACATACAGGTCGAAGTCTATTTTTAGAATGCCTGTCTAAAAATAGGTCAGTCAAATATTATTAACCCTTAATAATATTTGGACTCTAAACTTCAGTTTATTCTCTTACAACACTTCAGTTGGAGCTACGGATGTGGCTCATGCATCTGACAGAAGGAATTACGCTATTCCTAGGGGTTTGGTGAGCTCATGCATGGTTGACTTCAGTTAGAACTCAAGTGGCGGAGTTTGGTGGAGTTGATGAGACAGTTGGTGGAGTTGTGTTCGATTTAACTTAGTTGAACTAGTTGTGTTTAGTTTAACTAGCTAATACACTAGTGATGAGTTGAGTGAATTAAATATTATTTAATTCACTAATTATTAACTCACTATTCAACTCAAGAACACATCAGTTCACTACAATGCATGGACAGTTCAGTGAAGACCAGTGGAAGAGGTAGATGAAAGGGTGAGTTTGCTATTAGTTGCGACAGCAGTTGTGCATGAGATTTGCACAAGCATTGGAGGAGATTTCCCATGAGGATTGCGCAGTTGAAGCCAAGGAGATTCGAACTTGGATCTCTCATTGAACCAACTTGGATTGCGCGGTAGAGGCAGGCAATTAGTGGATGAGTTTTGAACCTGTGACTTGTTCAAAACTGAGCTAGTTTGTGTGTAACTTTTGGAGACAGTACTGAGTACTTGTGAGGAGTATTGTATTGAGATTGTTACATGTTCTCTTCTATTATAATATACAAATAGCTGGGGGTTTTCAGCTATAAGCTTTCCCCATTACATATTGTGTTTATGTGCGCATGCGACTGTTTCTATTTCCACAAATTGATGATTAATTGTAGAAGAGGTTATGTGTTATACATGAATTCGAATTAATGTATGATCAGGATAATCTCAGTGGATAAATCTTCATTATTCAGCAAATTTCTACATGGTATCAGAGCGAATTGATCATCGGGATCTATTACAGTGATTACAATTTTATTTCGGTAGACAGAGTCTGTAATGGGCCAGGTAGCCTCTGGATCCATCCTTTCTCTGAAAGGTGATATATCCGGTAAATGCCCTTACAGTCGATCTCTGTGATAGAAATAATTTGTTCTCACAGATCCAGAAGCAGTTGAGTTTTTGAGTTTGGAATTCGAATTTTGCAGCAGTTTTTTTTCTTGGTGCCGGAGTTGAAATGTCTTTCAACGGTTTGCGACTCGAATATGCTCTTGAAGGCAGTTCGAATTATGTTGCATGGAAAGATCAGATGGAGGCAGTATTAGAAGATAATGGGCTGAAGGAGTTCGTAGATATGGATGTCCAAAAGCCCACTGATCCTGCTGAAGTCGAGGCTTGGCAAAAGAAGATGGCGAAATGTCGAAGGATTCTGTTGGAGGGCGTGAAGGATCACATTGTATCCAGCCTGCATGGAAAATATTCTCCATATTTGATGTGGAAAGCATTGACAGATCTATTCCAGAGCAAGAGCGACCAAAGGAAGCTGGCGCTCAAGGATAAACTCAGAAACATTAAGATGGAGAAAGGCGACAGTATCGCCAAATACCTCACGAAGTTCACTCAATGCAAAGATGAGCTGGGAAGTGTGGGGGTGACTGTCGATGAAGAGGACTTGGTGGACCTGGCTCTCCTTGGTCTTCCGAAGAGTTGGCATTCCTATCAGGACTTTGTCAATGGTCGGGAGAAGTTGCCGGGATGGGAGCGACTTTGGTCGGATCTCATGCAAGAGGAGATAAGGCGGACTACCAGGGACGGATCTTCATCAAAGGTATTTGATGAAGAAAATTGCGCTTTGGCTGCCAAAGCAAAGAAGGGGAAGAGCAAGAAAGCTTCTCAGTCTGGTGCGAAAGGCAAGAAGCAAGACATGTCCAAGGTGAAGTGTTTTCACTTTCACCAGCACGGACACTATGCCACAAATTGTCCGCAGAAGAAGAAAAATAAGAAGGCTGCTGGATCTGCAGTGGGAGAGGCATTGGCTTCTCAATTCGAACTAGATTTTTCACTGATCGCATGCTTGGTTTCAAGTGTGATGGGATCAGTATGGTTCTTGGATAGTGGTGCGTCATTTCACATGACAGGAGATCGAGATCTGTTTTCAGATCTGGAGGAAAAAGATCTTGGAGTGCACATCGAGATGGGCGATGATGGTAGATACAGTGCGACCGGTATCGGTACCATTTCCTTTAAGAGGGAGTCTGGTAAACCCTTCGTATTGAAGGAAGTATTGCATGTTCCAGGATTGATGAAGAATCTAATCTCTGTGGCGATGTTGGAAGACAAGGGGTATGATGTGGTCTTCAGCGAAGGAAAGGCTTTCCTGCGCAGTAAGACAACTGGAGAGACCCGGAAGATAGGGGTTCGAGTCAAGAACCTTTATCAGTTGCAAGTAGATGGATGCGCAGCAATGGCATGCAAGGCGGGAGAAGTGGTGAGCCGGGATGATGAGGGCGAACTGTGGCACAGGAGATTGGGCCACCTTCACCATGGAGCTTTGAAGATCTTGCAGCAGATTTCTACTGGGCTTCCTAAGGGCACTCTTGCGCAGTCAGATCAGTGCAAGGGGTGTACCTTGGGGAAGTATGTGAAAGCCACCTTTCACGAGAAGGATAGTCGTGCCACGACGATCCTTGAGAGAGTTCACACAGACGTGTGGTCCTTTCTCTGTAGCTTCGACAGCAAAGCACAAGTACTATGTGATCTTTGTTGATGATTTCTCTCGGAAGTGCTGGATCTTCTTCATGCAGAAGAAGAGCGAGACATATTCAAAGTTCTGTGAATTCAAGGCGCTAGTTGAGAAGGAATCGGGAAAGCATGTGAAGGCTCTTAGGAGCGACAATGGTGGTGAATTCATCTCTACTGAATTCAAGGACTTTTGCAGCGCAGAAGGGATTCGGAGAGAGCTCATCGCACCCCATAACCCACAGCAGAACGGGGTTGCTGAGCGGAAGAACAGAACGATCGTGGGTGCTGCACGGGAAATGTTGCATGATCAGGGCCTACCCCTTCACTTGTGGGCTGAGGCATGCAATGCGCGAGTGTGCGAGCGGGTTATTTCACAGATACTTGGCATGAGTACTGCCCCGGAGGAGGCATTTTTACGCGAGAGGCCGACATCTCTCATTTTGAGGATTTTTAGCTCACACACGTCTACATGCATGTAGCCCGAAGGGCCTTGAGAAAGAAAGTTTGGATCCGGCCAAGCGAGAGGTTGGAATATTTGTGGGAGCCTGCTTGATACACCTCTCACAACTATCAGGTGTATTGCAGCCGGTCACAAGGCTTGGTGTGCGACGGGATATAAAATTTCAGGAGGAGAAAGCCATGCGGTGTTCGCTTGAGAGGGAGCTACACTTGCATGCAGATGAGGAGCTGTTAGTTCCTAAGGAGGAGCTTCCGGATGTGGATCAGCCACAAGAGGAGGTTCAGGAGGTGGAAGAAACCACTCAGGCAGCGCCAACCATCAGAGGGCGCATGCGCACTACAGAAGCTGAGCGACTGGCTCGGGATGCAGAGAAGGTTGTAGGACCACCTACAGCACAGCGCAGACAGAGACAGTCACCGGATCGGTACACTGGATGCATGGCTCTTGTGAGTCAATGTGTTGTGACGGAGCCATCCTCTTTTGAGGAAGCTGTGGAGGAACCCGCATGGGTTGATGCCATGATCGAAGAATATGATTCGATCGTCAGGAACAGTGCATGGGAGATTGTCCCAAGACTGGAGGGGAAATCAGTGGTGGGTTCGTGATGGATCTACAAAGTGAAGCAGGCGGCTGACGGGAGTGTGGAGAAGTACAAGGCGAGATTTTTCGCCCGTGGCTTCTCACAGATCGAGGGGATCGATTATGAGGAGACCTTTGCACCTGTCGCAAGGTACTCTTCCATACGGAAGATCCTAGCTCTCTCAGCGCAGATGGGATGGCACATCCATTAGATGGATGTGAAGATTGTGTTCCTCACTTGAAGTCATTGAGGAGGAGGTGTACATAGAAGCGACTGAAGGTTTAGTCTTGACGGTGAGTCGCATGTTTCGCAGACTCAGAGAGCAACGTGACAGCACCTGGGTGGCATGTACACCTGGATAGACATTTATTTCCTTTGGACTTGGATTCTCAGTGGCGGATCTAACCTATGCCCAGTTGTGGTGGAGGGAAGTTGCTGATCATTTATGCGTATGTAGATGATGCGATTTTGGCAATTGATGGTACGTTGATACACTCATGCAAGGCAGATCTTGCAAAGGAGTTTGAGATGAAGGACTTGGGCCTCCTTCATTATTTCCTGGGATTGGAAATTTGGCAGCGGAAGGGTGGAATCTTTGTGTCTCAAGGCAAGTATACCCGGGAGATACTGGAGAAGTTCAACATGCAAGGCTGCAAGCCTATCGACACTCCTCTTCCTGGTGGTTGGAAGAAAGAGGATGCTACATCGGCAGAGGTAGTGGATGCCACTGTTTATCGACAGTTGGTTGGTTTGCTCATGTATCTAGTCAATACACGACCGGACATATGCTACGTTGTTAACCGACTTTCGCAAGCTATGGTTAAGCCTACCAAGCTCTTACGGAAGCGAGGCAAGCATGTATTGCGTTATCTTAATGGCACATCGGGATATGAGTGCAGTAGTGCAGTGGGAAGTTTAGGCAGAAGCTTCGCGGCTTCAACGATGCGGATTGGGCGGGGAGCCCAACGGACGAAGAGCACATGCCGGAGGGTTTCCGATATCGGTTGACGACGGTTTCCTGGTATAGCGGGAAACGAGATCCCGTGGCACTCCGGTTCGGCGGAGGTAAAGTACATCAGCAAGCTTGGCTGCATGCGAGGCTATTTGGATGAGGAATATCCTCGTTGGATTGTTTGGGTTGCACTTGGAGCCTACTGTGATTTATTGTGATAACCAGAGTTGCATTAAACTCTCGGCTAATCCAATATTTCATGATAGATCCAAACACATCGACATCAGGTACCATCATATCAGAGATTGTGTGCAGCGGAGAATCATGTTACTTTCATATGTTCCCACGGAGGATCAGGATGCTGACATCTTGACGAAGGCGCTCACCAGGAGCAAGTTCGAATTCCACATAGGCGGGATAGGGGTTGCAGATAATCCATATCTTGTTGAGAGGGAGTGTTGAAAATGCAACAAGATGATGGAGCTTAGTGAAATGAAGTCGCCTTCACTAAGTGGGCCCGCAGGATATTTTTGGCGCAAAGTCTATTTTTAGACTATGTCTATTTTTAGACATATGGAGCATGGTCCAGGGGTTGCAGTATGTTATTCTTGGATGATTGGTCGAGTTGGTAAAAATAGATGGACCTATATTTTTAGACATACAGGTCGAAGTCTATTTTTAGACTGCCTGTCTAAAAATAGGTCAGTCAAATATTATTTACCCTTAATAATATTTGGACTATAAACTTCAGTTTATCCTCTTGCAGCACTTCAGTTGGAGCTACGGATGTGGCCCATGCACCTGACAGAAGGAATTACGCTATTCCTAGGGGTTTTGTGAGCTCATGCATGGTTGACTTCAGTTAGAACTCAAGTGGCGGAGTTTGGTGGAGTTGATGAGACAGTTGGTGGAGTTGTGTTCGGTTTAACTTAGTTGAACTAGTTGTGTTTAGTTTAACTAGCTAATACACTAGTGATGAGTTGATTGAATTAAATATTATTTAATTCACTAATTATTAACTCACTATTCAACTCAAGAACACATCAGTTCACTACAGTGCATGGACAGTTCAGTGAAGACCAGTGGAAGAGGTAGATGAAAGGGTGAGTTTGCTATTAGTTGCGACAGCAGTTGTGCATGAGATTTGCACAAGCATTGGAGGAGATTGCCCATGAGGATTGCGTAGTTGAAGCCAAGGAGATTCGAACTTGGATCTCTCATTACACCAACTTGGATTGCGCAATAGAGGCAGGCAAATAGTGGATGAGTTTTGAACCTGTGACTTGTTCAAAACTGAGCTAGTTTGTGTGTAACTTTTGGAGACAGTACTGAGTACTTGTGAGGAGTATTGTACTGATATTGTTACATGTTCTCTTCCATTATAATATACAAAATAGCTGGGGGTTTTCAGCTATAAGCTTTCCCCATTACATATTGTGTTTATGTGCACATGCGACTGTTTCTATTTCTGCAAATTGATGATTAATTGTACAAGAGGTTATGTGTTATGCATGAATTCGAATTAGTGTGTGACCAGGATAATCTCAGTGGATAAATCTTCATTATTCAGCAAATTTCTACAGAATGAGATCTCTATAGGGTGCTCACACATTGCTACAACTTCAGATACAATACTCTATGGGTTACATTTCTATGAACATTTTAGATAATTTGTCAAATATTACACTTTGGTTAAGGACCCATATCAATAGAGGGTAGTTTTTAAGTTTAATCCCCACACTCATACATCATCAAAACTCCACATAAATTTTATTTTTTGAATTTTTACCAATAACATATGAACCCTATGAGATTCCATAGTAGAATAGTTTGCTTAAGGACTTGCTTTTGTAAGTACTTGGCATTGACCTTGATTCTCATATGAAGTTCATATATTGTTACAACCTTGCATATAACATCATTGGTTGATTTCTACCAATAATGTAGGTATTTAGTCAAATATCACAATCTGATTAAAAGCTTATATCAACAAGAGCATAATCTATCTAATAGACTAAACGGCTCTTTTCTAGGAATTTTTTGGGCCAATTTTGTTGGAAATCCAACAAAGCTTTTAAGAATCATATGTTTAAGTTTTTCATTCTATAGAGTTCGAGTACATAAGTGTTTTTTAGCGAAATAAATCTATTTATGCATTTAAAAAAACATTTTAAATAACAAGAAATCACAATTTTGCCCAAAATTGTATCATCAAATATTAGTAAAAAAACCATTTCATCTATTAATTCAATTGTGCCTATCAACAAAAAATTCAATTCAATTCAATTCAACCCATGCACGCTTACACATTATTACAACTTCACATCAATTTTGTAAGTTAAATTTTACCAATGTATAAATGTCCTACAAAATTCCATAATTTAATAGTTTAATTAAAAAAACATATTTACTCCTCTATGGGGGTGTTATGATTTATCTAGAAACTTATCTAGCGGCTTGAAAGATGGTGTCACATGAACACTTTGTTCATTCTCAGGTGGGCATGGAAGGAGGCAGTTAATGTTGGTATGTTAGTATGTGTGCCATAGTGGGATTTTAAATGCGTGTGTAAGGTCATGGTAGGATGTGATTTTAATTCTAATTTTTTTGGAGGTGAGGATCATTCCTTGGCCTCCATTAGAGGATGTATATTGTTCGTAATTGGCATTGGGTGGCGTTTTCACCAATGATTTGTCCATCCTCATTCATTTATTTTTTGAACACCCACTTGGTTCCAATTATATTTTTATCTTTTGGATGAGGTATAAGCTCTCATGTTTCATTCTTCTCGATTTGAAACATTTCTTTTTCCATAGCTTTTACCCAATGAAGGTCTTTACAAGCTTGAGTAAAATTTTCTAGGTCTATCATGGATGAAAGGGCAACATCATCTTCTTGGTGTACTTGTCATGCTTCTTCGGGTTTGTATTCCATCATCTACATTGCCAATAATCTATTCTTCCAGACTCGTGTTTTCAGAGGAATTTCACCTTTGAAGGAGTTTGAGATGGTTCCCTTTTATTTTCTTGATCTTTTTCTTCCCTTACTGACTCTTCTTTGAATTTTTCAAAAATAGAATCTTCTTCATGGACTTCAATTTCTTTTTTTGTAAGTACTTCATTAATCTTTACATCAATTCTTTCTACTACCTTTCACAGTCGATTATTGTAGCATTTGTAAGCTTTGCTCCTTGTAGAATATCCAAGAAATATTCCTTCATCAACTCAAAACAAAGTTACCGATCAAACGAGAAAATTACCTGGTACCTGTTTTTTGATGTAGCAAAAAACACACCCGATTTTGAAAAATGATGATACAGAATCACCCTTTTCTTTTAGCATATTTTTGGCACTTTAAAACTTCTTATTATTTTATTTTTTTAAATGTCATGATTTTCATGTCGATTTTGAAAAGTGGTAATCCAGAATTACCTATTTTTTTGTATAGAACAGTGATTTTCATGTTGGTAATAAAACATAAAAATAAAATTAAAAAAACATGAAAAAAAAATCAAATATAAAAAATATAAAAATAAAATCCAATAAAAAAGTAAAAATAAATTAAAAATAAAAAATTTAAACAAAAGATTAAAGAAACAATAAATTTAAAAAAAGACACAATTTAAAGAGAAAAACAAAAATTAGCATAATTTAAAAAATGATAAAATTAAATAATTAAAATAAAAAATTTAAAAATAATTAAAAATGAAAATAAATAAATAAACAAATAATTGAAATAAAAAAAAAAAAAAAACCAAAAATTTGAAATTTAAAATTTAAAAAGAAAATAAAAATAAAAATTAATAATAATAAAAATTAAAAAATAAAAATAAAAAGAAAATTAATATATATATAACATTTCAAAATAATTAAAAAAACCAAAACAAAATTCAATATATATTATCTTAAATTAAAAAATTAAAAACGAAATAAAACATTTTAAAATTTAAAATTTAAAAAATAATTAAAATAAATAAATAAATAAAAATGTTAAAAAACAAATAAATTTTAAAAACAAATTAAATTTAAAATATAAAAGTTAAATTAAAAAAAAAAAAAAATAGAAAACAAAAATTAATCTAAGAATTAAAAATTTAAAAACTAAATTTTAAAAAATATTACTAAATTTTAATAAATTATTATTTTAGTAGAAATTTTTTCGGTGATAATCACATGCAAAATAACGAGGTCGATGCGTTTCGAACCAACCAGTGTGGTTCATCATCAGGACTATGTGAGAGATCAGATCCAGACATTAAGTATAAATAGATGTAGAAATGGCTCAACTAGCCGTTAGGATAACGGCTAGTTTGACTTAGAAAAAGTAAATAATCCATTATTTATTTATTTATTATTGTTATTTTAATTTATTTATACAACTAATTAACCAATTAATTAATATGATGGTAAGTAATTTAACAGATCTTGGTGTATATATGTAAATTTTGATTAAATTATATAATAATCAATTATTATTATTAATAAATATAATTAATTCTTATTCATGTAATTTAATTAAAACAAACCATCTATCAAATAATCAAACAAAGTCAATAAATAAATAAATAAATAAAATAAAATAAAATAAAATAAAATATAAATAAAAATAAAAAATAAATAAATAAAAATAAAAAAAATAAAAATAAATAAATAAATAAATAAATAAATAAAATAAAATATAAATATAAATTAATAAATAATAAAAATATTTTATTTTAATTTAATTAATTAATTATTATTATTATTATTTATTTATTTATTTTCTTTATTTTTTTTATTTTTTATTTTTTTTTAAATAAATAAACAAATAAAAATAATAATAAAATAAAATAAAATAAATAAATAAATAAAAATAAAAATAAATAAATAAAAAATAAGTAAAAAATGTCAAGAATATAAGGCAGGAATCCAACGCCTGCTGATATTCCAACCGTCATCTCTATTGAGATTAACGGGCTTTTTTTCAATTTCAATAGCCTCTCTCAACTTACGATGATGGAAATGGTCGATTCTAGCAATGACCTTAGCATCTTCTATGCAAATATGATGGTTAGTCTTTTCTGCATGCTCAGCTAAGGCGGACGAACGAGATCTTCTATGCTTGATATCAGCAGCATGCTCACAGATCCTTTGATTAATAGACCGACCCGTCTCACCAATGTAAGGAGTCCCACGGGAATAGGGAATGATGTAGACGCCTTTTCCATCCCTGGGGTCAATCGGATCTTTAACCGATTTTAGAGAACTACGAATTGTATTAAGGGGCTTGAAATAAGAGGATACCTTATGCTTTTTAAGGATTTTAGCAATCTTATCAGTGGTACCTTGGATGAACGGAAGGTTGACACTGCCGTACCATTCACTAGGTTCTTTTTTATTTTTAACAGAAGGACCTTTCTCCGCTTTGAGGAAAGCTTTGAGGCCCTACGACAAACTATAACCATTATAATATAATTTAATAAATTATATTAAAAAAAAATTCAAAATAAAAAAATTAAATAAAAAAATAAAAAATTGGGCCACCTAAGTGGTAGCAGAGGCCGATCTGTGGGTGGGCTAGAACTGCGTGGGGCAGCAGGGCTACCCGGACCCTGCTACCACCTAGGGGACCCAATTTTTTTTATAATTTAATCTATTTTTTTCTTTTAATTTCCTAAAATTTCCTTGAATTAATAAATTTTTTTTTTTTTATTAAAATATCATTTTAAAATCTAAATTTCATTTTTGTATTTTTTTTTAATTCAATAAAATAGAAATTAAATTTATGTGAAATTAAAATTAAAATCTATGTTTTTCTAGTATTTTAATTTTTTTTTAATGTATTAATTTTTTCTTTTCTAAATTGAGCTAATTCTATTTATGTATAAGTAATAGTACAAAACTGCCGCAGTTCAGCTGCGTTAGCCTGAAACTGGGCCTGAAAGTCAAGCATAGTTCTGAAAAGAAGCTGCCCATATAGGGAAACCAGCTCTGTAATAGCAGTCTCACCGCCCTTGTGTAGGGAAACCGGTGGAATAGTTATAATTGTTATGAGACAGTAACAAAAAGCTAGCACTATCATTAACGAAAACCAGTAAGTTGCTATGTATTGTAGAAAACTAGCATCGCTACAAAAATAAACAAGTTCAAATACCATACTGCGCCATGTCATTGCTGGGTCAGCTGGAGTTGGCGGGAGAAGGTTGTTCCTCCACTATTGGGAAACCGAAGTAGTCCTCAGGATCATCCACATCAGCTTCCCGGTTGTGAGCCATAGCGCCTTGTTCAGCAGTAGTTTCCACCTGCAAGGGAGAGAGACCACGGGGGGAATTGGCTATGGCATCAGGCTTGGCTAAGTCTTCTTGAGGCATTGCAGCAGAAGTGGAGCGAGGCATGACAGAGGCAGGATGGGGGTCGAGAGAAGCGGGAGTGGAGACAGTCCAAGAAGGAGAGTTGATAGTGGCATCCTCTCGCAGAGTTATGGTGATAAAGGCAGTAATTGAAGGGCGATTGAAGGCGCTATCAAACCTCAGCTCCGCTCTCTGAGTGGTCTGGCGGATGAAATGGCTGCTAGCGGGCGGAGGAGCGTGAGAGGTGGAGAGATGGGGGGCTTCAGGGGGAAGGGAGGCAGGCAGCCGACCATGAATAGAATCGAAAGGAATTTCAGAGGCAAGTCTGCTGGAAGAGGGGCGCTCCCCGACTGAGCATCCGCATGTGCCTCCTCGACGGGCTGTCATGCGCTGCCTGAGTCGAGGCATGGCGGGCTCGGCTTCGAGAGGCTCTTGAGCCTGGAGAGAAGCTGACGCAGCAGAAGAGCCGGGAATGAACTGAGGCACACCAAAAAGATACATAGCGACAGACGGGTTGGAAATATGCTGAGGGACAGCGGTCGCACCAAGACAAAACTTGTTGTTGGAGACGTGCACACCAGGTAAGAATTCAATGCAGCTATAGAGCGAACAGCGCCGGCCTGTGACTATGCGAGCGCTTGGCTCAGCACAGTGGACAGGGCACGCACCGGCCAAGGGAACCATACAGACGCGGAGAGAGTTGGAAAGCTCGTCGAGCAGAGAGTCGAGCAGAGATTCGGTTTCCATAATGCAAAGACCAGGCGGACCAGAACTATTGAAGCGCCAGCTTGGGGAAGCATTAATGCTAATTGCAGGCGTAATGAAAGTGCATTTAATCGCGCCGTGGAGAGCCATGTGGCCACCATGCGCGCTGTGCGTTGGGAAGTGGCCAAGGCCAGTTGTCCCCATGGGACTAACAAACATCCGCATCCGGAGAGTTTTGATCATTTTGCACCAGATTGATGCAATTCTGAAGTGTGTCCCTGTCATGGATAATGTGAAGAGGGCCATGATTGAGAGAGTCTGTGCTTTCAACTCCTAGATTGGCTAGGAAGTCCGCAACCTTATTACCTTCTCTTTTGGTGTGAGCAAAGGAAATGGCTTGATTGTTGTCCAACCACCTGCTGAGAGTGTCGAGCCGAGAGGCCAATCTCCAACTAGTGGCAACTTTAGTGGTTCTGGTGCCTTGAAGAAGTTGATTGGAGATAGTGATGAGAATATGAGAGTCTCCCTCCACTATGATAGGTGAAATATTGTATAGATGTGAAAGGATTAGACCTTGCCAGAGTCCTTCCAGCTCCGCAGAGTTGTTAGTGTCCCATCCTATCGAACCATAGTAAATGGCGAGAGTGTCCCCTTGAGAGTTTCTGAGGATACCACCAAAGCCTGCTGGGCCTGGATTGCCTTTGGAGGCACCATCAAAGTTCAGCTTGTAAATTCCTGGAGGTGGAGGTGTCCAGGGGATTGGGGAACCTGAAGTTTTTTGCTTGGAGTGGTTAGGCGAGATCGCTATCCTTAGCTGCCAATTTTTCCATATAGCTACCTCCTGTGGATGTTTGGGGAGATCCTCTTCCTACCATGGATGCAGGGCGAGGT
>JAXQQM020059262.1:0-43043 GCA_034641835.2 Pinus albicaulis | reverse complement strand
CTCATATTTTTCATCTTGGACCCTTTCCATACTTTTCGCCACGACCATACATCATCAAGATACATATCAACACGGATGCGGATAGCATAAACACGTAGACGGCTGAATATTTCATACCCCTTGCTTGACAAACCTAGTTACATACGCTCTTCCTTCATGATTTGTATTAATATCTGTCCCAAAGTCCACACAAACCAGCGTATACCTCAGTGTATATTTCATTGCGCATACGCGCTTTATCTTCAGCGAAGCTGCGTATATACGCGCTTCCTCTGCGGCTAAGTAGCGTATAGATCTTCAATCATTACAGAGCAGCATACTTCATCAGATCAGATATTCAGTTCAGATCTACCCTTTTGCTTCAGACAGATGTTCGCCTAGATGCTCGCCTCATCACAGATCTAAGCCTTCCATAATCAGATCTAGCAAATACAAGAGCAATTCAGATCTAGATTCCCTTCTTCATCATTGGTGCATCATACATTCAGATTTATCATTCAAGTGTAACCCTTTCCATTCAGATATACTTCAGAGAGAAGTATTCATTCAAGCTCAGACATCTTGCACCCACACCCATGTTGTGCACAATGAATTTCTTCTCCTTTTATATGATTATCCTTTTTCAATACCATGAGCCCCTTTTTCAATACCATGGACCAAAACAATACCATAAGCCCAAAACTACATGGACGGGGTCAATTAGGCGGATCATTACCCAATACTATGGGTCAATACCATGGTGGTTACCCTTGGATTTGCACTTTTTGAGCGCTTTAGCCCATACGCGACTTGTAACGTTCCTTCCCGCGTGCATACGCGACTTCCCCTAGGCCAATCCGCGTATACCAAGAGACATGCTCTTTTTCATCATTCTCTAAGTACATTCTGAAATCCTTTCTTCATTGCCTTCTGTAAATACTGTAGATACATCAGATTTCCTTCATCAAGGACATATTCTATCAAACACAACTTCATCAATTAAGTTGTCATCATCTTCATCAAGTGGGTTTCCTTTCAAGTACAACCCTCAACATCATATCATCAACAATCATCATATCACTTCAGATTTACATCATTTAACAAGTCCATCAAGTCAAGCATAACTTCATCAGGTGGAGTGCCATCAAGGACAATACATGTCAGCAGTCGCACGTCTTCATCTTCATTCAGTGGGTTGCCATCAAGGACAACACTCTGCATCATATTTCCAACAAGCTACGCCTTGGTAGGCTCGACCAACATAGATAAGCATGCAGAGTCTGGTTTCCACCAATGCTTCTCATTTTTTTAAATTTAAATTCATTGAATGGTGTAGGTTCACTTGGCCCCACTACCGCTTATCCAATGAGGGTTTTTAACTTCTAATAATCTTGTTACAACACCTGCACAATCACAAATGGTTAGAGTGTTGGGTCATATTTTGCAACTTCTAGGTAAGCCCTCTAAGATAGGGTTAATGTGTATGTTGATTTTAACTATGGAATACACCGCTAGTAACTTCAGCCCCCACCCGTTGCAGGGTTTTGGGGTTCTTCGGCATTGTAATACTTATTTAATGTAGTGAGCTCTTGTCTCAGTGTTTTCCGTCTGTTTTAAAATATTTTGATTCTCAACCTCTATGCACAATTCTATTCTCTAGTTTTAATTCTCTATAATTATTAAATGTGGCTTAGACGAAAGTTGATCTGCAGACATAGTTCAATTTTTTTGAGGAATTTCACATTAAGATTGTTATTAAGCCTACCTATCGAAGGGATTATTTCCTTAATAGGAGCTGAGGCATTATGTTAAATTTTATGAAGATATTTATGATCTTGCCATCTAAATATTTTATACTGTAATTTCCAATTTCAGGTTATGTTTACCGTAAATTTTCTCGTGTAAACTACGTATTTTTCCCATTCAGTATTTTCCTATTATTTGTTAACATTTATGGAATTTTCCTCCTGGAAATGAAATGTATCTCATGTGTATATTTTCCTGATTTAATTTATGTACTCTTTATTTTTATGTCTAGTTTCACAGTCTTACTTTCACCATTTAAATTTAAAATTCTAGATTTCTTTGCAATTGTGCTATTTAAATCCCTAGTTAGTTTTAATGTAGAGATTCGTATCCTCTTTGTCAAGGTTCTCATGGGACACGGACCATTGTCAACACATGGGACTTTTCTTGGTTTATGTTTATGTTAGCAGTGTATATGTTTACAATAAATATAGCTCTTATAATTTAATGGATGAAAAAAATTTATCATTACATTTATTTGGTGCCATAATTTAGTGTCTAGATATTCATACTAGTCTTACTTGTTATCACACTTCAGAGAATATAAATAAATCCATCCCTAGTATTCTATTATGCTCTACCAACATGGCAGAGGATAAATTCTTGTATCATTAATTCTAACATAACAGTAGGATTTCAATCAAGATTTTTATTTAAGCATAAAACATTTCCATCTAATAAATATTCTCAACCTACTAAACAAACACTTAAAATACTTATCTCAGTGTAGTCTTCCAGTAAACTGATGGTCCTCCCAACCTTGAGCGAGGCAATCACATCCTCCGCTCCCCTCGTGCTCCTCACTAGGGCCTTAGCTAATTCAATCAGATAGTAGAAGATAGACCTTGGGATCTAAATCCAGACTATTCTTCTCTTGGTTTTTTCCTGAACTCCAATGGTTTCCCTAACAACTCTGGAAAAATCATTGCAACAGACTGTTGCTTAACCCCAACATTCTTTATGCACAAAACCCCTTCCCATTCTCAGGATTTTCCTTTTATCCTTATAGGGAGGTAGCTTTCAAAACCCTGTCTACCTTTTTACCAAGGGTTCTTGGAATCATTTACTAATCAATTAATTTATTTTACTCAAAACAGTTTATTAATTATCTTTAAAAAAAAATACTCAAGTCTTCTTAACGAATAATCTTATTCGTTAAATCATTCAAATGTGTCATAAAAAGTCTATTAGCCATTATTGAAATTAAAACAAGGTGTTACATCCTCCCCCACAAGGCAAACACCGTCCTCAGTGTTATTTGATCAACGAGAACAATTCAAGCCTTCCCGAATAATATTCTCATCCTCCTAGGTAGCCTCCTCCATTGCAAAGTGCCTCCATTTCCCTTTAACTTTGGGGATGAATTGCCTCCTAAGTGTTATTGCTCTCTGATCTATAATGTGATGTGGTTCTACAAGTAAGTCACCATCTGGTTCTACGTGCAGACAAAAATTATCATTATTAATTTAAATAAGAAGTCTATTTTTTTTACAAACGTAATATATTCATGAATTACATGTATACCCTGCCAATGTATCACATGTTGAGGTTCACGTATGTATTTCAACGGAGATGCATGGAACACATTATGTACCAATATATGAATGGGTAAAGCTAGTCGATAAGCCACTAGTCCTATCCTTTCCAGAATTTCGAATGGTTCACAATATTTGGGAGCCAATTTAGCACAATTATTCTACCTCAAAGTGCTCTTTTTTGGTTTAATTCTTACATATACATGATCCTCTACCACAAAATCATGGAAGGTCCTTTTTCGATCTACATAAATTTTTTGTCAGTCTTGCGCTGCTTTCAAATTCTGCCTAATATTTCTTACCTCACGTTCCAATTCCTCCAACATGTCCAGTCCAAGCATCATCTTGGTTTTTGGATTGCTCCAGTTTATAGGAATTTGACATTTTCTTCCGTACAATGCCTCAAACGAACTCATCTTAAGGGATTCTTGATATCCATTGTTATAAGAAAATTCAACCAAATGCAGATACTCTTCCCATTTTATAGGTTGTTGCATTACGTACATGTGCAACATATCCTCTAAAACTTGATTCACCCTCTTCGTTTTCCCATCAGTTTGAGGATGGTAAGAAATACTAAATTGTATTTGTGTCCCAAACCAAGTGAATAGTGTCTTCCAGAAAGCTGATGTAAATTTTACATCTCGATTTGAGATGACAATCTTGGGAATAATGTGTAATCTATAAAAAAAAATTATGAAAATATCAACAATTTGTATTGTCTTGTAAGTTGACTAGACAATTATTAAATGGGCCACTTTGCTGAGTCTATCTACTACCACCATGATTAATTCATTATGTCATTGGTTTCTTGGTAGTCCGGTGATGAAATAAAGCTAGATGACATCCCACTTCCATTCCGATACAGGAATAGGCTGAAGCAATCCTGCTAGATGTTGGTGTTCCACCTTGACTTGCTGGCACACAAAGAACTTGGTCATGTATTCCGCAATGTCCTTATGCATTCTAGCCCAAGAATAATCTTTCCTAATTGTTGTTAACATTTTCTAGTATCCTAGTTTTCCTCCATAGGAACTCCTGTGATACTCATTCAAAATCAGTCCCTTCAGACTCAATTGATTAGGAATATATATCCTTTTTCAATATACTAAAAGTTGTTTACCATTAAGCTCATAGTCTTATTTCTTTCCTTCTTTTTTTTCCTTATTTTTCTTACTGCCACAGGATCTGATGTTCAGGGTCTTTCTTCGCTGCCTCCACAATATATCATTGAAACTTGAATTCAACTTGGTTAAAGTAGAGTTCATAGATGCCATGTAATTTTCTAATTAAAGCATCAACCACCTGGATATCTTTACCTTTCACATGTTGAATGTAAAAATTAAATTCACTTAAATATACATTCCAACTTGCTTGGCGAGCATTGAAATCAGATTGTTTAAATTAGCTATTTAAACTACTATAATCAATTCTTAACACAAACATTTTCCCCATAAAATAATGCCTCCATATTCACAAGGCATGCACTACTGCTGTTAGCTCTAAATCATAGGCGATATACCTCTTCTCACGATCCTTCATCTTCCTAGATTTGTATGCTATAACTTTCCTTTCCCGAGTCAAAAATGTGTCTACCCCTTCCTTGCATGCATCAGTGCATACTTCAAATTCCTTTCTCGGGCCTGCTACTTTCAGAACAGGGGCAGTAGTCAGCAGCTCCTTCAATATTTCGAAACTATTCTGACATTCTTGAGTCCACTTAAAGACTTGTCCTTTCCGCTATAGAGAGGTAATAGGAAAAGCTATTTTAGAGAACCCATTAATGAATCATTGGTAATAGTCAGCCAAACCCATAAATGAACGTATCTCTGCCATATTTTTAGGAACTTTCCACTCCATAATTGTCTTTATCTTTTTAGGGTCTACAGAAATCCCCTCAGCAGATATCACATGTCTTAGATATTGGATTTGCTTCTTAAAAAAGTCACATTTACTAAAATTAGCATAAAGCTAGCGTTCCCGTAATATTTTCAGCACGATGCGCAAATTTTCCTTGTGCTATTACATATTATTAGAGTAGATTAGTATATTGTTAATAAAAATTAAAACAAACTTATCCAAAAATGGGTGGAAAATTCCATGCATCAAGATCATGAAAGTTGTTGGTGCATTGGTTAATCCGAATGGTATCACTACAAATTCATAATGTCTGTACCGAGTATGGAAATTTTTTTTGGATATATATTCGTCCTTAATCTGTATTTGGTGGTATCCTGACCTTAAATCAATCTTAGGAAAAATTGTTGCCCCCTTCACTTGATCAAAAAAATCGTCTATGCGTGGAAATGGATACCTATTCTTGACAGTCAGTTTATTGATTTGTCAGTAATCCATGCACATTCGCATAGTGTTGTCTTTCTTCTTAACAAAGAACATTGGTGCTCCCCAAGGGGCCACACTTGGCCGAATGTATCCTTTGTCCATTAATTCCTGCAGCTACATTTTTAATTATGTTAATTCAGATACACTAATTCTGTATGGAGCTCATGACACAGGGGTGGCCCTAGGTATTAATTCTATTGTAAAATCAATGTCTCGTTTTGGTGGTAATATTTCAATATTTTCAGGGAACACATCCCGCAATTCTTGCACAATAGGAATATTCTACAACATGAGGGTATTATCCATGGAGTTAGAGAACCCCACTTGAATTTCATAGAGTTGACACCCCTTTCTAATGCATTTACTCAGTTGGGATGAAGTAATGGGACGCAACTGAAGTGGATTCATAATTCCCTTCAATTCCTGGTGATTACCATATTTTTATTTAAAATAAATGAATTTATCTTTTCAATCCACTAATGACCAATGTCTTTCCAACTAGTCCATTCCCAATAGAATATTGTATGATCCCAGAGGTAGAATGTTAAGTTCTACAATTATGTGTTGGTCACCAATAACCAACTCGCAGTTTGA
Source organism: Pinus albicaulis (assembly GCA_034641835.2). Lineage (NCBI taxonomy): Eukaryota > Viridiplantae > Streptophyta > Pinopsida > Pinales > Pinaceae > Pinus > Pinus albicaulis. The sequence continues at coordinate 36,786 of JAXQQM020059262.1, read as the reverse complement.
CACTTTGGCATTAAATCGTCTTTTTTCCCCCATATCCAGTTGTACTAGCCATGGATTCTTAAATTTATAATTTTGTAATTTATAGTTTTCGACTATATAGTGGTGATATAGATCAAACTAGCACCAGGGTCAACTAAAATAGAAGCAGATTAGGTTTGTAGCTTACCTTCTAATTCTATCATAGTTGGCTGAAAATATACTTGTCGATCTCTAGAGCAAAATTGATTTTGGGTATGCTTCACGCTACATCTCCCATGGTAGATGCCTCTTGCAGATTAGTTGCCACTTCATTTCTCCCTCGATGGGGACAATTTTTAAAATAATGTTCCCCCCCACAGCCTCAACATTGTAATGGGGGTTTTTTGGGATTGTTCAAGGTCTGGCCAACTAGAAGCTTCAGTATGTTGCGCCTTAGCTACCCATTCGGTACTTTTTTTACTTTTCCCATTTTTTCTATTTGTTAGATTCCTTGCAGCATTCTTGTAATTTACATATCTGTTATTTTTTAAAATTGAAAGGGCCTTTTTCCCTTTTCTTGGGTGGCCAACTTTTCCTAGTTTCTCTCTTAGCTTTGGACTCCTGATAGCACATCCATGATTTACTTATTGCTTCATCCATATTTTTTGGGTTTACTCATAAAATTGAAAATACGATTTCATATTTATTATCCAAGCTTCTGCCATTTCTTCAGCCTCTCCATCAAATGTAGGAGACTTGATCTTCCAAAATTCACCTTGTAATTCCACTTTATGTTTCTTTAGTTCTTTTTGTTCTGAAATACTTCCAAATTCAGCTTCATTATGCGTTCTTCTCTTATTACTCTGTTGCGTATGACTTCCTTCGGGATTGTCATGAATTATTTATTGTTGTTCTCCTTCTCCGTGGGTGTCCCTCTCGGGATAGGGTTGTGTAGTGTGATGGTTATTTTTATCTGAAAGGCTATTAATTATCCTTTTCTCATCCCTCATTAACCTTTCATTATCACTCCGAACCCTAACCATCTCTTTCTGAAGTTGTTGTACTGTATCAAGTAGTCTATTCGCTTGACGTTGGTGTTCTTCCAATAATCTACTGGTTTGTTGGTGTTGGTCTATGCTTAATTGCACCCACATTTCTAGGTTGACTTCAAGATTTGTCAAGGGACGGATTTCCCCTGTGTTTTTGTGCATTTGATGACTAGACCTTCTCCTCATGCTAGCTTATTGCTAGATTTTCTTATACTATGCACAGTTTCAAACAATAAACAAAATGAAAACACCCACATTATTATGTTTCCCCATCTAGCCCCAGCGTGTAACCACGCTCTGATACCACTTGTCAAAACCAAAAAGATAAACATATACAATGATAAAATAAAATTATTTTTATGTTTTACTGTCATCCAAACCTTACTACTAATTGACTTTACACAACATATCTAAATACTCATTTGAATGTAAACTATGCAACCAATATGATTGAATTCATACGATAGTCTTAATGTAAATCTATGTGGTCTAACTCTAGTTCTTACTATATATTAATTCATAAGGCTATGTGTTTCTAATACATATCTTTGGAAAGTGTAAATATTTCATAAGGCTATGGGTTTCTAATTCATAAGGCACGATGATCATTATGAATCCTGTAGGTATTCATTACCCCATCAATTACATTAACTTTGGTTTTAATAAAAATCTGCTTAATTCATGCTTTTCAACTATATTCGCTATACATTCCTCTGACAGATTGATTTTCATGTGATTCGTTTCATAATACTCTTTAATTATTTGTAAATTTCATCTATTCATAAATTAATATCATCTGTAGCAGCCCACCTCGTATACTGTTTTTATTGTCCACTTGGCAGCTCCTTCAGTTTTCATTGTCCCGCGTTGTCACACTTTGGTCTTGCTCCTCCGTTGATCTTAGACCCTCGTGATTGACGGTATTCGTGAGGGCAAGGATGGTTAGGGTAACCACCAACCCCATCCCCCACCTCTTGGTTCATTCATTCTACCACTTCCTCTATCGGTCTTGGCTTTGTAACCTTTTTTTTCCCCTTCGACATTTTCTATACTCCATTACCTGCATGCAAGCACAACTTCAAAGGAATGGTATCACCGCATTCATTTTCGCTTGATAACAGAAGTAATACTACCCTCTTCTTTGTCAGTTTTCTATAGTCTTTAGTTGTATGTACTTCGCATTTTTCCACTTGTGGTGACTGTAACCTATACTCCTGTTACAGAGGAACTTTCTGCTTCAAACCCAGGTGAACTATTTTATCATTTTAAGCCTTACTATTTCGATACAAGTTACCTTTCAGGATGTTGGTTCAGTCACAAGGTTATATTATTATCCCAATTTAATTTTTTTTCCTAGCATTAAGATTTTTGCAACCCGTGTGATGAAGCCCTTCATGATTTCTTCCAGTATGCTAAGAAATGATACGACTCCACCATGGCAGGCTCGACGAGCATAAGTAAACACAAAGAGTATGGTTTCCATTCATTTCTTCTCGTATTTTTAAAGTTAAATTCATTGAATGGTGGAGGTTCACTTGGCTTAGCTACCACTTATCCAACGAGGGTTTTTAATGTCTTATGTTCTTGTTATAGAACTTGCACAACCATAAATGGTCGAAGTATTTGGTCGTCTCATGCAACTTATAGGTAAGCCCTCTAAGATAGGATTAATGCGTATGTTGATTTTAGCTATGGAATACGCCAAGATTAAGTTAATCCCCCACCTGTTGCAGGGTTTTAGGATTCTCTAGTGTTGTAATACGTAGTCAATTCCGCGAGCTCTTGTCTCAGGGTTTTCCATCTGTTTTGAAATGTTTCGAGGCTTGACCTCTATGCATAGGTCTATTCTCTGGTTTTAATTCTTTGTAATTATTAAATGTGGTTGAGATGGAAATTGATCTTTAGACTTATATCTAGTTTTTTGAGCAATTTATCATTAAGATTGTTATCAAGCCTATATGTCAAAGGGCTTCTTTCCTTAACAGAAGCCAAGGTATTGTGTTAAATTTTCTAAAGAGATTTCAGATCTTGTCATCTAAATATTTTATACTGTAATTTCCAGTTTCATGTTTTGTTTACCATACATTTTCTTGTTGCAGACTACGTATTTTACCATTTGGGTTTTTTCCTATTATTTGTTAACATTTATGGAATTTTCCTCCTGGAAATGAAATCTATCTGATGTGTACATTTTCCATATTTAATGTATGTACTCTTTCTTTTTATGTCTAGTTTCACAGACTTACTTTCACCATTTAAATTCAGAATTCTAGATTTCTCTACTTAAATCCCTCGTTAGTTCTAATGTAGAGAACAGTATCCCCTTCGTCAGGGTGCTCAGGGGGCATGGACCCTAGACCCGTTCCCATGGGGCTAGGTGCTAAACTGTTATCCCTTGACTTATATTATTACCAGGCCCCTGTAAACACATGGGAATTTTCTTGGTTTACGTTTTTTTAGCAGTGTATATGTTTACAATAAATATAACTCTTATAATTTAATGGATGAAGAACATTTATCAGTAAATTCATTTGGTGTCATACTTTAGTGTCTAGATATTTGTAATACTCTTATTTATTATCAGATATGAATCCACTCATAGTATTCTATTCTACTCTACCAAAATGATAGAGGATAAATTCCTGTATCATTCATTCTAATAGAACATTAGGATTTCAATCAATATTTTTATTTAAGGATAAAAAAATTCCATCTAATAGATATTCCCAACTTGTAAAACAAACACTTAAAATACTTATCTAAGTATAGTCTTCCAATAAACTGATGGTCCTCCCAACCTTGGGCAAGGCAATGTCGTCCTCCGCTCCCCTTGGTCTCCTCACCAGGGCCTTAGGTAATTCACTTAGACAGTAGAAGATAGACCTCAAGATCTAAATCTAGTCTATTCTTCTCTTAGGATTGTCCTGAGCTCCACTGGTTTCCCTACCAGCTCTGGACAACTCATTGCAATAGATTGTTTCTTAACCCCAAACCCTTCCCATTCTCAGGATTTTCCTTTTATCCTTCTAGGGAGGTAAGTAACAGAACTGTCTCTACCTTTTTACCCTGAGATCTTGGAATCATTTACCAATTAGTTAGTTTCTTTTACTCAAGTAAGTTTATTAATTATCTTAAAAAAATAGGCAAGTCTTATTAAGGCAAATAATATTATTCCTTAAATAATTCAAATGTGTCATAACAAGTCTATTAGCCATGATTTAAATTAAAACAGGGTGTTACAAATGATCAATTAGATTTTATAATTTTTCTTAAATGAAAAAAGAGGATTGTTTTTTATATGAGGATCGATTATAAAATTGGTAATTTTTATATAGAAACAACTAAAAAATTCATAATTCTTAAAAAAAAACATTAATTTCTATATTTTAAAAAAATATATAAAATAGTAAACAATAATTAAAAAATATAATTTTTACTTAGAAAAATTGTAAAATAGTAAATTAGTTGCAAATAAAAATTCTATATAGAAAAATAAAAAATCATAACTTATATATTAAAAAAATCCTAAAATGTAATTTCTATATAGAAAAATAAAAAATCAAAACTTTCATATTGGAAAAAATGGTAAAATGGAAAATTCCAATTTCAAATGGATAACCTTTATAAAAAAATAGAAAATTGGTAAATCCAATATTAGAAAAAAGTATAAAATGATAAGTATGATACAAAAGAATATAAAAACAATAACTTCTATATTACAAATAATTATAAAATGGAAAATTTCAATTTCAAATAGATCACTACAATAAAAAAAATAGTAGAAAAGCCATAATTTCAATATTAGAAAATAATATAGAATGGCAATAGAAAAAGGATAATTCCAATATTAGAAAATAATATCGAAAGGCAATTCTTAGTTTCAAATACATAACTATCATACAAAAGAGTAGAAAAACATTAACTTCTCTATTACAAATAATTATAAAATGGCAAATTTCAATTTCAAATCCATGACTCCAATAAGAAAAAAATAGAAAAAGAATAAATCCAATATTAGAAAAAATTATAAAATAGAAAATAATTGTTGCAAATCCAGAACTCCTTTACAAAAGAATAGAAAAACAGTAACTTCTATATCACAAAAATTTATAAAATGGGAAATTGAAGTTTCTTAAAGATAAGTTTGTACTTGTGAAAAAAACAGTAAGTAAATTCACATGTTATTTTTATGTTCAAGTACAATTGAAAATAGTAAAAGTACATTTTGCATAAAATAATAATTAAATTTATATGAAAAATTTATAAAATAGTAGTAAAGGTAAGTTTACACTTTTGAATAAGTAAATTTACATTTTAAAATTTATTATAAAATAATAAATTACATGTAAAAAATTATGTAGTTACCAATGGTATAGTAAGTTTGGTATGCATACTGAATTTTGGCTTGAGGTTTTCTATGGTAGAGAATTATAAGTTTGCAATTGTTAATTTTTTTTCCATATTAAAGTAAGATAGAGATTGGTAAACTCTATTTTTTTTAAATTGCAATAAAATTAGTTTACCAACTAATATTGTTTTTTCTTGAAACCTTCAGGAAGCAATGAGAAACTAATATGGAATTATGTCTCAATAAGAAAAACAGGGAATTATAAGTTTTATATTAAAAATTTTGAGAAAATCTTTAAAATGGATTTTTTTTATTCTCATTATTCTTTTTGATGATATGCATTACCAAGTTGGAGTAAAGTGATTACCACTATTGGATTTCTTTGGAGTATAGTGATTACCACTATTGGATTTCATTGCAAAAGAGGGGTCACTGGTGTGGAATTCACTAGGGTTCATTTTCCGTAATTCACTAGAAAGGTTAGGCACTCATACATATTCAATACATGTTGATTCCATAAGGACATGTACCAAATTGAGATTAAATGAAAACTATTATTTGTTATCTTCTATTTTTTTTTTATCTTAGTTGTTAATATACATGTAAATATTGTTTTCCTGGTATCGACCCAATTATATCTCCTGTAATAGTTGTTAAATTGTATATCATGGTCATATTTTCAATTTTCTACTAGATTCCTTGAAATTAATGTGTTCTCCCTTCACATAGAATGAGTTGTTTTTAATCCAATTATAGGTAATATCATAATTAGGATTTTATGCATTCTCTCCTTTGTATTCTCTATAGTTTGATAAATTAAGTTTCTCAAAATATGTATAATTAGAGTTAATTAAATTTAAATGGATGTTTGTTTTTTCTTCCCAACAAGATACTTGGAGATCCTCTAAAGAACGTTGATGGCACCTAGATCAAAACTCTATGAAAGGAAATATCTTGGAAGGAAACTGAGGTAAAAATTTATTGCAAGTTCTGCACTAATACTTGTGGGACATCAGTGACTCGAGAAAGGGATCATTTGCTTGGAATTGTAGGTGGAACTGGTAGAGGAGTAGCAGCATGTACTAAAATTGAGGAATATGTGAAGAAAAGTTTAAGTGAAGAAATCAATGCTCATAAAAAAGGAAAGGTAGTCCAAGAAGCAAGAAAAAAAAATAACACAAGATACAGTCATGGGATGAGAAAAGTTTATTAATTCAACACCAAGCTCGTTCCCATTATTCCTGGCATCTACAACATCTTCTATGCCATATGGATCACAAAAAGAACCTACTTTAAGATATGTTCATCTAACACTGCAAACATTGAAGAAACCTTGGAAGCCATTGGAGCGAAATGAGGTAGATGATGCAGTTTATGAATTTTTCATTGGTTGTAATATCTCTTTCAACACTATGAAAAGCCCATTATTTCATGATATGTTAAAAAATATTGGCCATTTTTGTCCCTCATATGTTCTTCCAAGCTATGAAAGTCTTAGGACTAAAGGAATTGAGAGGAGAAAACAAAGAATAGAGGAAAGAGCTAAACTAATAAGGGATTCATGGGTCACTTTTAGATGTACTCTAGTTAGTGATGGTTGGACTGGTCGTCAGTCTACTCTTGTGAACACACTTACTTGTTGCCCTCATGGAGTGATCCATTTGTCTACTATTGATTGTATGGAAAAAACAAAGACTACTGAATATTTATTTGATATAATGAGGGACACCATATTATCTATAGGAGAATACAATGTAGTCCATGTTTTCACTAATAATGCATCCAATTGTGTTCTTGCTGGTGAGTTATTGATGGAGCATTTCCCTAAGTTGTTCTAGACACCTTGTTCAACACATCGTATTGATTTAGCCCTTCATGACATCGGTAAAATAGGTTGGGTGCTAGTAAATATATCTCAAGCAAGAAAAATGATCAAATTCATTCTTAACCACTGATTGAGTTTGAGTATAGTTAGAAAATACAAAATGAGGAATCTACTAATACCAGGTGAAATTGGGTTTTCCACACATTTTATTGCACTACAAAGGGTCGTATGGAAAAAAATTTCATTAAGATCATTTGTATGTAATGAAGAGTGAGTGAACTCTTCTTTATCAAGGTCAGAAGGTGGTAAACTAGTAGGGAAAACAATCTTCAATGAAATTTTTTGGTCATGTGCTGAAAAAAAAATCTCTATTTGTGAGCCTATTATACAAATTTTGAGGATGGTTGATTTTGATGCTACATGGATGGGTTTTTTATATGAGGGAATGGATAGAGTAAGAGAAAACATATCATTGATATGTAAAAATGATAGTTCAATATAGGAACCTATATGGAAAATTGTGGAAAAAAGGTGGTGTATGTTGCATATGCCATTACATGTTGCAGGGCTTTTTCTAGCACCTAATTACTTTCATGTTCCTAAGGACAGAGATATCATGGAGGGATTTTATAATTGCATGGAGAGGATGTATCCTGATTCCGAGATACAATATCATATCCGAATACAATCAATATCATATAGGCATGGGACAGGTGATGCTTTCCCTACAACTAGGGCAATGCAAGATATGCACCATCAAGATGTCACCCCTGCACAATGGTGGTTTCTCCATGGATATTAGACACCTCAACTGCAAACATTTTCAATCACGGTGTTGAGTCAAGTATGTATGTATCATAATTATTTATACTCTTTTATGTAAATTTGAAATTTATTCGATGTAAATATTTATACTAAATCTAATATTATTTTCATGTAAAAAAATAGGTCACTAGTGCATCATCATGTGAAAGGAGTTGGAGCACTCATGATTTCATCCATAGCAAGAAAAGAAACCATTTTGGAGCTATAAAATTGGCAAATTTGGCTAGCATTCATTGCAATTTACACATATCGCTGAAATCTTTAGAGGGGAAGGAAACAACTTCAAATATAGTACGAGAGGTGCCCCTATTTTCAATGCATCTAGTCCAACATCACAAACACCAATTGTGGGATCATCTCTACATCCACACATCACATCAATGAGAATGATGTCTTGCTTAGTGATGTTCCAAATGAGAGTGCTAGTAGTGATAATGCCTCTCTCATGAGTCAATAAAATGATGTTGCTAATGACAGTCGAGATGAGATGACCTACACACCTTAAGATCATAAAATTTCCATTTCTATTAGCATTTTGTATAAGCACTTAGGTCCTAAACTATGTTTTAAATTTTTGGCATTTAATGATTGAATTGTTCTACTTTGACATATTATGATTCTTAGTATCTTTTATATGTAACATTTTTTTAACTATAATGAAAAATGAGCATGAAGTAAATGATCTAAATACATATATCAATAAAAAATTGGATGTCATTATTATTGGATTTCAAGAAGAATCTTTAGAAGTTTATAGATATCTACAAAAATACCTTTTAGGAGTGGTCTCAATGTTTGTAGATGGCATTTACATTTCCAAGTTAACATAGATCTTTTTAGTGATTTAGACATAAATTTCATGATATTTAGAGATCACTTAAATCATACTTTTAATATCCAATATCTCTATTTTGTGACTCATATTATTAAATTTTACTTTTACATGTTCTTCTAATATGCAATAATAATAAATTTGATGCATTTTGATCCTCATTATTTTTAAATCATTTTAGAGAGAATAAGTCTATAACATCTTAGACAAGGGAAATTAATGTTGGAAATTAGAGGAATATTTAATGAATCTTCCTTAAAGTTTTAAATAAAATAATTGTTCATTTAAATTTAAAAAAAAAAAATACTTATATGTATAATGTGCATTTTTTCCATATTGGATTTTATAAGGTCGATTTTTTTCGCATCAAATTCGGATTTAGTAACTATGCTTTGAGCTAGATAATCATCGAAGAAAAGCCTCACTTTGGAGGGAACGAAGGAGATAATGTTCCCAATGGAGAAGAAAGCGGCTCTCTTTATCATATGGGAAATAACCAGTAACTAGCTCACCCAATCCAACTAAGTTGAGTACCAAACAATCAGAAAATATGAACTTACAAATAGTGAAGATGCCTTGATCTAACAGTATCATTGACAGATGCGGCTCCGTGGACTTTGCCTGAACACTTTCTTGGCCGACACACTTTCTTGGCCGACGGTAGTGGCAGCTATTGCTTGTAGTCTTCGTTGCAGTGATTGGATTCGTCGGGAATGTGAACCTAGGTCGTGTCTTTTTCCACGAAGACACGAGGCCATTGAATTTCTTCCAAATATATGCTCATCCAAATTGCGACTAGGCATGATGCCCCTCCCTTTCATCGTTGGCTATGCAACAACCTCTCAATAGGAAACAACCTCTCAAAAATACCAGATACTTGTGCCCGATTTTGTTGATGACCTCGTTCAATAATTCCGAGTTTTCTTCCGAAGTGAATTCTCCACATCGTTTAAAAATTCGAAGTCATTTGGAAACCTTGGCACGCAACTCTTTAGTTTGAAATATTGGGTGGGAAGATAGCATTTGAAATCAACACGAAACTCACATTGAATGTGTATAGTGCAGTCTGTCTTATCGTTCACATCTAGGAGCCTGAGTCATCTAGAAAATCAAGAGGCCATCGACCTCTTAGACATGACCATCTATCACCATCATATGTTCATGCATGTGGATGGACCTCATGCCATGTTATGATTATATCATGTGTGTGGCCATGCACTAATCCCAATGATTGGATTAGTACATGGCCGACAATAATTTCCCATAACCATCGCCGCCACGTGGTCAAACTTGGAATTTGAAATTAAGCCTACACATCCACGTTGACAAATGTACCCATCCACGTTGACAAGTGTTGGGCAATCGAAGGAACTTGGCAATCGTATTTGTTGTTTTTATACCAAATTCAATCACTGCATGTGGCTACAGATAAAAATCTTAGTGATATATATGTCACCATAATCCAATTAATCACTGAAATAGATTTGATGTCACATAAAACATAATTCTTGAAAGAGTTTATAATGGGAAATGAAAAGCTTCGTTGAGTATCTTTTATTATATAATACGTACCATATAAATCATAAGTAATGGCAAAAGTTGAACAAAGACTAAAAAGACTTGTTACTTTAATGCATTTTCAAATTGTTGAAGGGCGTTAAGCCAAAAATAAAATTTAAAGGCGACTATATTTATAATAACTAGGACACATTTATAGTTTAAATTAAAATGTTTAATGTCGTAGTTGATATATATATATATATATATATATATATATATGACATTAAAAAATAAATATTGGAATATGGTTGTGTAATAATATAATGTAAAACTGCTGTGAATACAAATATTGGAATGGTGCAATTAAAAAAAACACCATCACCACATTTTCATAAACAAAGTAACGTCACGACAAACAACAGAAATAAGTGTCACATTTTTGTGATCAGAAAACATCATGATAATTTCATGTTACAAATTATTGAAATGTAAAATGACATGCAAATGGTATGATAAAATGACGTCACAATGTGCCGGAAGACATCCAACGACACATTGTGGAATATTTTTTATTTTTTTCACAATGGGTTTACAAATATTCTTAAAAATGCAATAAGAAAAGAATATGAAATAAAATAAAATAAAATGAAAAATAGAAAAATAAAGAGAAGTAAATCATTGAAATGTGAAAACAAAAGAAATAATTAAAAAAAAATAATGTCAAACATCTATTGAATAATTGTTTGTAATTTAAAATTAATGTTAATTTTGGAAAAAATAGTCAATAGTCATCAAAGTGTTCAATAGATGAACAACAAAAGAATATAAAAAGAAAAGAATAAAATATTCTTATTAATGTTAATAAGTAAAGAATATGAAATAAAATAAAATGAAAAATAAAAAAATGAAAGAGAAGTAAATCATTGAAATGTGAAAACAAAAGAAATAATTAAACAAAAAAAAATAATGTCAAATATCTATTGAATAATTGTTTGTAATTTAAAATTAATGTTAATTTTGGAAAAAATAGTCAATCGTCATCAAAGTGTTCAATATTTCTAGTTATATTTGGTCATCGTGAAACATAGTCAACCATGGTGAATATGACGAGCTATAGTCAACTACAGCGAGCATTGTTTGCTTAATTCTTAGCATGATTAACCATATCAATCTATAGGAAACATCTTCAACCATGTTCAACCATAGTCAATAATATTCTATGGTAGACAGCATTAATTTAACATCAACATCATGATATACATGCTCAACATTCTAAATATTATCGAACATGGTCACCAATATTCAACATGGGCATCATAGGGAACCATAAATGAACATATCCATGAACACATTTCTTTTCTAATTTTTGTTTATCTTCTACCATATTCCTTATAAAATTTTTCCTACAAACAATTTTTTGCAATGCAATAAATTCAAATATATATCTACATGAGAGAAAGAAAAGATCCATTTTGCATTGTGTTGATCAAAAATCATTATTACAATGTGACATTACAAAATAAGCATTAGAATGTGTTTGAGTGAAAAAAATGATGTGAAATTAAATTTGAGGAAAAACTCATAAAAATGACACAAAAGTAACACCATAGAAATATGAAAACCATGAAAATAACAAAAAACCAATGAGAAAAACGTGAGTGGAAAAATGTTATTCATTTAAAACCCAATGTCAACCATAGGAAAATGGTCAAGCATCATCAACATGTTCAACCATGTTCAAGATGGCTAGTCACCATTAATCATGGTCAACCATAGTTTACTAAGGTGAACATGGCCAACTATAGTCAACCATGGCCACCCAAGGTCTAGAATGAGAAATTCCCAAAATAACTTTATGTAACATGAAGGACACTATAAATTCACGGTCATACCTTTAGATTGATTAATGCTCCTACTACAGTTCGAAGCCTACGAACAAAATTATTAAACCCATACTAGAAAATGCTTGTTGGTCTTCTTTGATGATATACCTATCAATTGGGTTTTTATTTGGTGGTTGAGAGGAATGATTGTTATTATCAATAATTAGGTTAAATTCCCACAAGTAACATGATGAGATTTGTTTTAATGACTTTAGGTTTATTTTTTAGATTAAGTAGCCCCTCGAATATAAATATATTTCTCATGGAAAATAAAGTTCTACAAATTATTTTGAAAAATAGAGTTTATGTAAAAATATTTGAAGGTGCTTTTGGAAAACAGAAGTTAAGCATTCATGTCATATTATTTAAATTGAAGGAATTAATCTAGACCCTGATAATGTCAATGTCTATGCTATTACAAATCAATTATTTATAGCATGATAAAGAGTATTATAAGATTTTTGGGACTTACATGATATTATCATATTTTTTTTAAGAATTAGGCATGCATGTAAGCCCAGTCACAACTCTCTAGAGGAAAAAATCACTTGTATGAGATGATGAGGCTACTTTTGTATTCTCTCTCTTAGTGGATGTCGTGTCTTCTACACCAATATTGGAAATTTTTAATTTTTATTAAAGCATTAAAAGTATATTATAATTCATCATAACATGGAATTGGAGTAGTGTCGACACAAGTAGGGAGAAATTCAGATTTTGAAAAAATACAATTCAAAGGAAAAGATTTCATCAAATGTACACATGAAAAGAAAATATAAAAAATATATATATGAAAAAAAAAACATGTTGGAAGTATCTCATTGTGAGGAACCTTAATTTAAATATGTATCATGGTAACATAAAGCCTTTATTCGAGTAAATATTTTTATGGGAAAAGAAACAAAAATGCTTAGAAAAATGCATGTGTTTTATTTTGAAATAATTTAAAAAATAGGGAAGGACAATGAAGTGATAGTTTATGTTTTTATAATAGAAGAAGCCTCAATTTTATATGCTATTACATCTTCTATTGTTGTGTGGTTGGAAGACACTCACCATAAATGGAGAAATGCTAGTACAATATTAAAACAAAATCAAATGTAAAACGGTATGGATGAACATTGTGAAACATTGGGAGTGGAAATAAAAAGTACTTTTGTACTAGGGTAGAATATTTGTATACCCAAAATCAAATATTAAGAAACAAATATTAAAGTATACCCATCACACTATGATGGTAGGACATGTAGGTTTCCTTAAAACATATCAAATGATTGGGAATATTATTTTTATCTATCAATTTCCATGGATATTCTATTATACATTTCCTTGCAATAAATTTCATTAAAGTATACCCATCACACTATGATGATAGGACATGTAGGTTTCCTTAAAACATATCAAATGATTGGGAATATTATTTTTATCTATCAATTTCCATGGATATTCTATTAGACATTTCCTTGAAATAAATTTCATTAAAAAAAAAAAAAAAAAATCTATGCCATGAAGGTAAAATTCCTTTAGATTCTAGATTGGTCAATTACAAAATTTTCTCTTATGCACGAAATAGATAAAATGATAAAAATATAGAACAACACAATCACACAGCATCCACAATGACCACAAATATTTTCTTTGGGAAAACCTTAGAGAGAAAGATCCAATTGGAAAGTAAGAATACTTTGTCCTCTTTTCTCCCTAGAATGGAAAGGTGAAAGCACATAGCAGGAGGATGTGGTTTGTTAAGCTACTTAAAAAAAATAACTTCGTCTATTATAATCTCTCATTCCCACTCCCAATTTATCTAATATTCTATGTCACAATATAAAACGGAATAGAATGGAACCAATACTCCTAGTGGTTCTATTTTAACATAACTCAATTTCCAAATAGGGATATTGTCTCATGCCTTCAACTCTAAAATATAGTTACAATTTTTACCCTTATATACTCTCCTTCATAAACCACACATGGCTATCCTATTTTGCATAAGTAATGGGGTGGGCATGGCATCCTTTCAAATGATGATGGAAAAATTTAAATTTCAACTTCTAGGATGCACAACATTTTCATACCAACTCTTGGTGACGACTTTCTGACATAATTGAAAGTATGTGTAGGTGTCAAACAACACTAGGAATCTTAGAACAAAGAAAAAGTTTTTGTTTAATTCCTCAAGATTCTTTTGGAGGGCATGACACTCCAATTATAAAAACTAAGACTTGTAATTAAAAATGACCCTAAAAGCTAATTCCCTTGATTATTCCACCTCAAAAGCATGAATATAGATGAAAACTATTATGATGATCCAATCTACATCAACTTCTTATCTAAAGGAATGGACAAACGTATTCAAAGTTAATTAAAAAGATTGTTAGGTTTTCCAAATAAATAAAGGAGAGACAATAATATATTCATGGTTACTTTAACCATTACGCATACCTAATGAAATATGAAAAGAGATATCAATGAAAATAATTATAGGTCTATCAAACTATGAAGGTGAAGATGCCATTTTTTTTCCATTGAGGATAAAATATGCACATTTTTATGGAATTCAAAGTACATATAAAATAAGCTAACTGGCAAAGTGTTCATAAAGGAAATTTCTAGATTTCATGATTTCCTTAAAGTAATAATAAGTATCAAAGATCTAAAATCCACATGCGGTTTTTGAAAAGAATGATTGAAGATGATTGGTATCTATATGAGTTTAACATATCATCGACAAATCAATGGTCAAACATAAATAGTCAACAAATTCTTAGAGGGTTATCTATAAATCTATTCTTTAAAGAAGAAATCATAATAGATGAAGTAGCTTGATGTGACATAATGGTGGTATAACACTACTTATCACAAATACACTAAAATCTACCCATTTGAGTCCATTTATGGATATCCAATGCCTAATATCTCATAATTTTTGCAGGGTAAGTCCAATGTAAAGTAAATAGAACCACATATGGAGAAGAGCAAATTAACTTCGAAATTTATTAAGAAAATCCTTCACATAACATAAATAATATGGAAATTGTGGTGAAATACAATTTGAGGAGGGTTATTAGGAATTTTTTAGCCTATAACCTTATAAGTAATCTAAACTCGAAAAAAATAAGAATAGGAAATTAGCTACAAAATTTTATGGACCCTATAACATTATTCATAGGATTCAACAAGAATTCTATGATTTATATTTTACTTCTTCTCATATTTACAAGTTTTTTCATGTGTTTTTCCTAAAAAATGCTTTGGCACAAGTTTTCCACTAAAAACATAAATTTAAGGAATCAAATGAAGAATGGAAGTCAATCCTTGGACTAGAAAAAGTTATTGATCAATGTGCTATATCTCTTTGGAAAAAAAATATTATGGATTACCTATACAAGTGAAAGAATATTTCTCTAGAATAAGTTACATGACAGAATGATCAATTCATGAAGAAACATCCTCAATTGCAAGATTTAAGGGGAAATAATTTTTGGAAGAGGGGGGTTATATTAAGGCCCTAAAGCCCCTATGTTAAGACTTAAATAAGAACTATTATTAGCGTATCAATTACATTTCAATTGGCATAGTGGTAAGTTATATCATGCCATTTCATATCCTATTTAAAATTAAAGAGATTCATTTATATAGCCATCATATAATCCCTTATTTACAAGAATCATTTTAAAATGAGGTTTATCCCTCATAGTGGATTTATATTCATTAAATTTGTATCATTTTTAAGGTGTCCATTCATAATTGCATCATACAATGAACTTTGGAACTCATAGTAGACTCAGATTTGATCAAGACCTAAGATTCTATATTTATCCTCACCAAGTCTACTTAAAAAAGTTATTATAAAGTGAGAGGGAGAGACGGAACATGTGTAACTACATGATGCAATATCTTAGAGAGATCTTCTTACATTGGACTTGCATTCAAAATTAGCCTTGTTTATGGATGTGATCTAAGGAAGAGCGTCGAGGAGTCAAAGTGCTATGACAAGTTGAAGTCGTACTTAAGATGTACCTATTGTAGTTTTTCATTTTAATATGTATTTCATTATTTCCTCCTTAAATTATCATTTTTAATACATTATGTATTCTAATTTGTATTTTCTTGAGAAATTTAGGTTAAATCTATAATATCTCTGACTCCCTTATTGTTAGGAAGGGTAGGATTGGTGAGTCTTGCATTCATTGTGTGAGGGATACAATTATTATGAGATAAATAAGGATCTTCAGGTCATATGCACAACCTTCACATAAAGGTATGTGATCATATTCTCACTTGACTTTTCCTTGATGTCAAAGGGTTTGGGATATTAAATCTAGAAATAAGAAATGAAAAATAAACATATTGTTATACAATAGAATTTAGGCAAGTCCATGAAATTTTATTTGAAAATACTGAGATTTTCTTCATAAGAAATTTGTAACATATGGATGTCAAATTTACGTTATAAAAATACAATACTTCAATATTAAATTTTTCAATAAAAAAATATTTATTTATAAAATATATATTTTTTAATATAAATATATTTATATTAGAAAGATAACTTAAATCAAAACCAAAAACATAATAAAAAAATATATCTATTTCTTTATATAGAATATATATTATTCAGTATAAATATATTTAAATTAAAAAATTAACATAAATAAAAACCAAAAACATAATATTCATATGTAATTATAATTATGAAGAAGAAAATATATAATATAATGTAAAAATAACAAAAATACACATTTTGAAAAATAGATTGATAATTACAAGAAAATCAAAGTTTAGAAAAAAATATAAAAATTAAAAATATCCAATAAAAATAGTACTTACACCAAAATATAAGTCGACAAACTAGGCTCTTTGTTAAATATAAAATTTCATGAAAATGATAATTGTAATTAAACCTTAATTTTAGAAATAAGAAAAGATTTTAATAATAAGAATAAGTCTATTTAAACTGTGCGAAGATAACAGTTAATATAAAAAATGAAAAACCAAATTGATTTACTATATAATAATAAGTAATATTAATATTGACTAATGAAATGAAGAAAAATTATGTTTGGCACGATATACAAAATGTTCTTCTAACCACGAGTTTCTTTCTTTATTTTAATAAAAAAACATATTTAAAAATGTGCAGTTTTTAATAATAAAAGTGTTGAGCTTCTTTTCTTTATTTTGAAAATTCATTTTTAAAAGGTCCAATTTTTTAATTCTTTCTTTATTTTAATAAAAAAACATATTTAAAAATGTGCAGTTTTTAATAATAAAAGTGTTAAGTTTCTTTTCTTTATTTTCATAAAAAAATCATATTTAAAAATGCGCAACTTTTAATAATAAATTGTTAAGCTTAAATGTTATTAATATAGATTTATATTTATTATTAATTTTTAGTGGGTTGTTATTTTCAAAGTTTGAGTAGTAGGGATTTAGGGAAAGTTTGAGGAGTATGGAATTATTGGTATTTAAAGTGTCAAAATTATCTGGACATTTTATTTGGTCTAGCCAACACAAGTTTTAAGCTTATTGAATTTTTTTATAGCATCTCTCATTCTCTTACACAGGGCATAAGCATCTCAGGAAGTTTAATCTTGGTCACCTATTAATTTTAATTTAATTATTACACATTATTTTAATTACATATTTCTGAATTTAAACCTAAAATCACAATCAAAATTTCTATATGTAACAAGCTACATAGTAGGGAAGAGCTTATATAAATGCATAGAAACCGGAAATCAATGATAAACCACTCTTCAACTCTGAACATTAAATCCAATCTCA
Source organism: Pinus albicaulis (assembly GCA_034641835.2). Lineage (NCBI taxonomy): Eukaryota > Viridiplantae > Streptophyta > Pinopsida > Pinales > Pinaceae > Pinus > Pinus albicaulis. The sequence continues at coordinate 18,776 of JAXQQM020059262.1, read as the reverse complement.
TTAAACAACTATTTAACTTAATTTCAAATATAAACATATATGTATACATAATTCTTATTGTCTGTATCGATTTTAGTTCAACCAAATTCTCTAAAAACACAATTTCATAATTATTGTTTTCACTATTTAAATAAAAACATAATATTTTCATAAAATTTATATTAACTAAAAATAATTAAAATTAAATTTATTTACAATTTTTTTTTTGTCGGTCAAAAAATAGTATTATATTATCATCTTAAAAACAAAAATTACAAGAGGAGCGACCATGGCTCGATTACATTCAGGCCCCCTCAATGGCATAAAGTGCCCATGGATCTAAGGTGTTGACTAAGGCATTCGAAGCACTTGGTTATTTGCCCCAAAATTACAAAAAAAAAATCGAAAGATATAATCAAGGAGGTGGATGTAGGGGACCTAGTGGAGGAGCCACAAATAAATGCTCCTGGTGGTTCAGGTGTTAGCTAATGTGATCCATTTGAGACTCTAAGGCACGAAGGTGGTCTTGAGAGCACCTCAAGATATGGCACAGACTCTCCAGGTCCTCAATTTTCTCTGGTTGCAGGCTTTGAATAACGTGAATGTAAGCCTCTATTTCATTCTAGCCATCGTACCTCTACTCTCGCAAGGTGTCTAAGCTAAGCTGAATCTGTTGTAGTTGGGTGGAGATGGTGCCAAGGGCGATGAAGGCCTCAATGTCATCGGGGGATTGATTTTGGGAGACAACCATGGCTGCTGCTGAGTGCAGGCTCTCCATTGACTTTGAGTGTGAACTGGGGTCCTCTAGAACCGCTCTATGATCCATCCTCGGATGAAACCACCTTGACGGGCCCATCCACATTCTCTTAGCATGCAGACTTCCGGCTCTAGATCACTCTTGGCTGCTCGAGTGCTCCATTTCACTTTCAAACTTCCCGTCGGAGATTCCCATGTTCCATCACCTAACCCTTGACTGAGGTTAGCTCGGACCTCAACCTGCATCTCACAGGTGTTGTAGATTAGGGACACACAACCACCCCCCATCTTTCCACTGCTTCCCATGGGGGTGTAGAGGTTCCACCACCCATAAATGAACACTGCTAGGAGGCTATATTTCTCCACTAGTTCGAGGAAGAACCACCTAGCAACTACAGTGTTGAGGGGTTGTTGATATGTAGTTTGAAAAATTGGAGCTGGCACCTAGGCGGAAAGACCAATTCTCCCAGTCAAGAACATGTCCATTGTCCAAAATTCCCTTTCGCCTCCCTCGTCCTCCTCCTAGTTCACCTCATGCATATTGGAGCCGATGCTAGGATACCTCCGCGCTTCCCACCATTCACCTCTACTTCCCGACAGGTCTGCTCCTCTGCTCTGTCCAAGCCAACGGAGATCAAGCAAGGGCTTGAGAGCCAACAGGTGATCGTTATCATAGGCCACCACTCCAACCTTCACCATCGCCCGCAAAACAGAAATGAGCAAGAGAACGCCCTCCCTTCTCCTTAACATGACCACCTTGTCATGATTTTGCCTGCCCCGAGGCTCTTTACCACTCGCTCGTGCGACCATGGTGAGTAGGCGGGCACGTGGCTTGGGGTTGGGAGTGCCTTAACCTCCCCCCACCCATTTGTCGAAGTGATTGGACACCCCCAGTGGGGACATGAAGGTCTTCATCCATGAGGCTTTTGATTTTTCGACTTTCTCTAGGATCGAAGTCCGCTTTGGTGAGAATGTCGTTCCAGCTGCCACAAAATTTGTGAGATGGCTTGTTTGTGCCTCTATTGGCCAGCCAGTTGGCCACCTTATTCCCTGTGTAGAGCACATGGCTCATAGTGGCATAGTCCATTTGGTTGATGAGTTTGTTGATGCAGGAGAGTTGTGCATCCAACTGCCAGTTCTTAGCAATGCGTTGCGGTTCTAAACCATTAATTATTTTATAGGTCATGTCCATAATCAATCAGGACTCCCCGACTATACAGATACGTTTATACCCAAGGTATCATGCCAAAGTCAGGCCCACTTCCAATCCGGTTAGCTCTCCTACATTTTTTGACTTCATCCCAAGGGACCTAGCGAACTCAGCTTGCATTGCTCCTGTAGCATCGCGGAGGAGACCTCCATATCCTGCTTACCCAGGGTTGCCCTTGGATGTGATGTCAAATTTTAGCTAAATACATCACTGTGGGGAGGGAGAAAGAAGATGGGGGAGGTGGTGACTATTAATCTTGGGGCGAGCAGGGGTGGACAAAGTTTGGGGAGAGGTTTAGAAGATGAAGAATGGCTAACTCGAGGGAAGGATGCCCCCAGTCAATGGGATCCCAAGAATCTGCAAGAATGGATTCTTAGAGATTGGAAAGGGTCCTGGACCATATGAGCGGGGTAGATGGAGCTTCATTATCAAATATCGCGTGGTTATGCCCCTTCCAAGTGTTCCAAAGTGGGAGACTGGGTCATTAAGGGAATTTTGAGGTCTAAAATGGGCCTGCTAAGGAAATAATCAAATAATAGCTAAACTAATAAAATAATATTTATGAATTTTCAATTCACTTTCTGCACCACAATCAATGTAACCATAGTTAAATTTGATTCAAAATTTGTACGAAAATAAAATTAATAAAAAAATTGTATTGATGTAAGAATGAGATTTTCAAGAAAAAGTCATTATCATTGAACAACTAATGCATTTGTCCTTTGTACTTAAATAACATAAAATAAAATATAAATATAAATTTATAAATTCTTAATCATATTATATGCTATTAATTGAAATTTAGATTATCTAAATTGTATAATAACATGTAATTAAAATACTATATAAAAATAATATAATATAATATAATAAATGTATAGGGATATGCATTGTTTCTTTCAAGAAATATGAAACGACAATAATATATTTTTATTCGAAAAGTGTGAAATGAAATTTATTATGAGTACTTTACTTTAACTTTAAAAGTACTTAGAGAACTACCAAGGTTAACCATGAGTTTGTATCTACCATTGAGAATGTGACAAGTAAGTACCTTTAACTCAAGCAATGCCACTTCAACCATTAGGGATGATGTCATCCCCTAAAATGTGATTGGTTCTCATAAAGTGAATTTTGATCGTATATTTTCCTTAGGAGGCCCATTTTAGACCTCAAAATTCCCCTAATGAAGCCACAATGCTTTAGAGACCACTGGGTTGGAGAAACGATGGATCAGGTAGTCTTCAAGCAAGGATCTAGTGCTTTCGAAGGTGATATCTAAGGAGCCAAAAATATCAAAGGCTTGCGACCAGAACTGCTGAGTTAGAGGGAAGTTCATGAAGATTTGGGGCTCGATTTCTTCACCTTGATAGCAGATGAAGCACCAGGACGTCCTAGTGAAGCCCCTCTTGAGGAGAAAATCCCATGTCAAGACATGTTTGTGCACCACCAGCCAGAGGAAGTGGGCCAGCTTCGACCAAAGGTGTCCATTCCAAATTCTCTTCCATACTTGAATATTTGGAGTTACGTGCACCACCACAAGAAGGAGATAGGCTTCCTAGACTAAAAATACCCCAGAGGTTGAAAGGCCCCATTGAAGATTATCTTATCCCTAGGAGGCATGATTTTTTTATTGGGTGCAGTACTAGGCTAGCCACTCATATTCTTGACGAGGTAATTCAATAGGCCAGTCTTCTACAGTTTTCCATTGTCTCCAACCATACGTATCTGGTTGTTGGTGCCAATAATATCTAATCTTCATAGCTCCACAAGAGTGAAGGAGGGGCATGAGATCCACCAAGGAGGGATCCTGGGAGAGGCGGGGCAGATTGCTGCCATGATTTTATCCAAAAATGACCGGCTACCCCATTGTGCACCTCCCAAAAGAAGTGTGTGTGGATCAGTTCACTATTAGTGTTAGTAAGGTTCCAAATGGCGGAGCCCTGAATTTGGAGGGGAGAGTGGAGGAGCTCCTCCTAGTTTTTACCTTGACCATAATTATGAGACTAAATATTAGTTCCAGTCCTCCTTTCAACCAATGCCACCACAATTTGGCCGCCACGGTTGCATTGAAGATTGTCAGGTCTCTCAAGCTCAAACCCCCCATCCACTTGGGGAGACACAACTTATGCGAGGCTACAAGAGGCCATTTCCAATTCATTGCATTACCTCCCCAACAAAATCGTCTAAATAGGGTGGTAAGTTCCAAGTAGATGCATTTCAGGGCTGGAAGAGCTGAAAGCTGGTATAGGGGCATTTATTGCAGGACAGACTTGAGAAGAGTGGTCAGACCCACTATATTAATGACCCGATGAGTCCAATGAGAGAGCTTGTTGGCCAATTTCACACAAAGGTCCTTCGAGTGGCCAATGCGTAAAGGGTTAAACAGGAGAGTAACACCTAGATATTTAGAGGAGAGAGAGCCTATGTTGAAGCCCAGGGTTCTAGTTAAGTATTCTTTCACGGGATGAGGAGTGTTGAAGAAGAATATATTGGACTTAAGCTTATTAAGAATCATACCTAAGGCTTATTGGAAGACTTCCAAGATGTTCTTGAGCTGGGAGGCTTCTTTTAGAGTTTCGGCACCAAAGAGGAGGTTATCGTCAACAAACTATTGGCGAGTCATGTCACTGTTTGATCCCGACAGATGAAGGCTTGATATTTGATGGGATTATTTGGCCATTTTGAGAAGGTAGCTCAATCCTTCAGCATCAATAATGAATAGGAAGGCGGAGAGCAGATTACCTTGACGGATTCCCCTAGAGGACTGGAAGGTGTCTAAAGGCGTGCCACTAATAAGAATGGAAAAAAATGGAGTAGAGATCATTGATTTCACCCATTGAATCTAATTAGCTGTTAAACCAAAATTTTGCAGGACTTCCAGAAGATACTCCCAGCTAAGGAGGTCATATGCCTTCGATAGGTCCAATTTCAACAGCATTCCATGCAGCTTGTGATATTTGATAGTGCGGATGGTTTCGTGCACAGAGACAATGCCATCCAGGATTTGACGACCCTCGATGAAGCCTGAAATCTCATGAATAATGATGCAATGGAGCAACATTTTGAGCCTGCGAACCATGATGCTGGATAATATCTTGTAAATCACATTACAGAGGGAGATGGGTTGAAAGTCCCCTGGTTTGGTTTGCTCTTGCGATTTGGGGATGAGGGCGATGAAAGTGGTATTGAGGCAGGAATAGACCTGAGAAAGCTTCTGCGAATCCTCAACCAACTCCCATATGTTCTGATTGAGGAATGACTAGCAAGCCTTGAAAAAATCCACAGTGAAACCATCTGGGCGCGGGGCCTTGCTTGACGACAGGGCATTTACTATTTGTTCAAATTCTGAGAGGGAGATACGGCTGAAAAGCGCTTCATTTTGGTGTTGTGAGATCAAGGAGGGGATGTGTTGGGTGACTTTATGAAAAGCCTCCATTCTATCATACTCTTAGTCCTGCAGCAATGAGGAGAAGGAGTCATGACTCTCCATCTTAATGTCTTCGTGGCTCTCTAGGCGGGAGCCATCAATCGCCTACAGGAATGTGATTCTATTGTGTTGATGATGTTGAATCATAGATTGATGGAATAATCTGGTGTTCCATTCGCCTTTTGTCAGCCACCGAATTCTGGATTCTTGCCGCCATAAAATTTCATCTTGATTCTTCCTTTCCTCTAAATATTTTATTAATATTTCCTCAATTTTGTCCAGATCATCAGTGCATCCCTCCTGGATGATGTGTTGTTCGACTGCCTCCAAGCTAGCTTCTGACTGTCTCTTCTCCTCCCAAATGTTGCCAAAGGTTTCCTAATTCCTGGCTTTGATATGGCCCTTGAATCCTTGCAACTTTTTTTGAAACGATTGCATTATGTTACTAGGTGGTGTACATAGACCTCTCCACCATGAGGCTAATTGGTCAATGAATTCTGGATGGCGTAGCTAGAAAATTTTGAACTTGAAGAGCCTTCACGGCAGGGGGGTGTTGATGTAGTTAGATCTACACTGACGGGTAATTTATCCGAGCCGATGGAGGAGAGGATGTTGAAGGAGAGTCAAGGATCGGTCATCATAAGGTGCTTCGAGAAGAGAAACCTATCCAACTTGCAGGCGTTCTGGTACTCTCCCCCCTGACGATTGTTTCGAGTGTGTAGACCTTGGCACAAGATGACATCCACGAGGCAGAGATACTATATAGTGTCATTAAAGGCATGCGAGGCTAGGTTGAGACACTAAACACCCCCCACACTTTTCTTCCAGATTACAGATTAGATTGAAATCATCTCCCAAGATCCAATCTTGTGGAGCCCATGATCTACTGAGATGCTGCAGGTGCATGAGGAATGTTTCTTTGTCATGAGGTGTGGGCGGCCCGTTAACCGTAGTTAGGCTCCTCCATCGGTGATCTCCTATCAATAGAATTGAGGTTGATAGAATGAATTTGGTTCCAATCTAGTATTTCAAGATAACCCTCCCTGGGTCCCAAAGAATTGCAAGATCCCCCGCAGATTGGGTGGCTTTGATTGTCATAACCTGGTTGTTTCTCTAGCATCTCAGGTTGCTTTCCTGAACTTTATCAGTGGGAAATTTCTCCTCTTATAGGATGACTATCTCTGGCTCGTACCTTCCAATTTTATATAAAAGGGATTGAATCTTCCCCGGGCTATTAAAGCCCCTGATATTCCATGACATGATCTTCATGAGGAAGGCGTGTCGGATCTGGGAAAGAAATCTGTCAATTGTCCCATTTGTCCTGAGTTTAGAAAAATTCTCCTACTTCACGGATAAGCTCTTCGGTGGATTTTCGGCACTTATTTCTTTTCTCATTTCCTCCAGGGTCGTGAATGATGATGCTGAGGGAATTACCCTCTATACCCATATTGTGGAAGTCTTCTTTTGCTCATCCAGAATGAGCCACCCATTGAGTAAAGAGGATTACAAAGTGGTTCAGTTGGTTACCTGGAATATCCTTGATGCCTATTTTTCTCGATATTTTGAAGATTTCCAATAGCTTTTTCTCCTCTCTTCCAAGCTTGTTCTGTCACTCGTCAACTTCTAGGATCTTTCTTGTTTACCTTAGGATCTCCTGTTTTCTTTTATCTGATTTAGTGTGTTCTGAGATCTTCCTTTTAGAGGAGATTTTATCCCCAGGGGTGGAGAGTAACTTATCTATGTCCATGTATTGCAGAGTGCCTTGTGATGAAGAGGGGAGAGCCTGGGAAGAAGGGGGAGAGGGGGTGGAGACAAGGGTCAGTGGTTCATCATCCAAAACTTCAAAGGAATTTTTAGATGCATGAGGCACTGATTTGAGGGAGGAAGTCAGGGCTTGAGGAAACCGAGGACGACCATGCCCTTGAGAGCCCGAGCGGTCGGTAGGAGTGGGTCGCGGGGATCAAGTCGACTTGGAATGACACCCTTAGACTGATTTTAAGGCATCAGTATCCTTGTCCATTGTAGTTGCAGAGCTTCTCTGGCTATAGTTAATGGGCAGTCTTCGAAGAGATGGTCATATTCATGGCATCTGCGACATTTGAAAGGGACATGCTCATAATTGAGCGGTTGAGTCCAGGTGGATTTGTAGTATATCAGGTCGATAGATTCTCACAAGAGTTGAGAGATGTTCATATAGACATCGATTCAGGCATAGGTCACTTGTCGTCATCATTTAGTGATTTTCAAGGTTTTGAAAAATGCTCCTATTGAGTTCTTGATTCCTTACAAGATATCTGGCTCCCAAAAATCATTAGGTAGGGAGTAGAGTCTCACCCAAACTGGAGCCACAGTGAACTCCTCTTTCTCTGGATTGTAGCATTCCTCCCAATAGCGAATGAAGAGGCCTGCACTACCCATGAAGTAAGGGCCATTTTCGAAGATCTCTTACGGTCCCCCAGATCTTGAAAGATCACTGTAAAGAACCCTTTTGCCTTGATTTGAAGCTCAATATTCCCTTTCGGGGAGCACTTGTTCTGGATCCAAGCCAGAATGTCCTGTTCTCGTGGCCATACCCCCAAAAAATTGCAGATCATTGCATAATCTTTCGCATATTGTCGATATTTCTCCAGGTGGCTGTTTGGAATAAAAAATTTTGGGTTGACCACTGCCTTTGGAAGGCATCAGTTCTTTCCCTCCTTTTCTTTCCCTTGTGGCCCCATGATTGGGGTTTCTGCAACTAGAATTAGGTGAAAAAATTTGATATAAAATCTTGATTTCTGTTATTTAAACTCGTTTTTTTACTGTATATATGGATTCAAAACCCTAAAAAACCCCTAGTGCACTTCTATTGTGCAAGGTTACCCATCAAACTTCTGTTTTCAATAAATTCCTACCAGATTTTAGAGAAATTAGACTAGAAAAATCTATTGGAAAAGCCTTCAAAAAGTCACACTAAAGACTACTCATATTTCTTTTAAATGCTTCTACTCCATGTCCCTTTGTAGCTTTGTTTACAAATTGATCTCTAAAATTATTGTTTGTAGACTAAAAAATTATGTGGCACACCACATTTCACTTGAGAAATTTGGGTTTTTATAGGGGAGACAAATTGAGGATGCAGTGGCTTTGGTGAGACTGTCGTTCCAGCTGCCACAAAATTCGTAAGATGGCTTGTTTGTTCCTATGTTGGCCAGCTAGTTGGCCACCTTATTCCTTGTGTGGAGCACATGGCTCATAGTGGCGTAGTCCATTTGGTTGATGAGTCTGTTTATGCGTGAGAGTTGTGCATCCAACTGCCAGCTCTTAGTGCTGTGTTGCAAGTCCACACCATTAATTATTTTCTGGGTCATGTCCAGAATCAACCAGGATTCCCTGACTATACAGATGCACTTATACCCAAGGTCTCGTGCCAGAGTGAGGCCCACTTCCAATCCAGTTAGCTCTGCTACATTGTTTGTCATTATTCCAAGGGATTGAGTGAATGCAACCTACGTTGCTCTTGTAACATCGCGGAGGAGACCTCAATATCCTGCCTGCCTAGGTTTGCCCTTGGATGCACCGTCAAAGTTTAGCCAAATACATCCCTAGGGGAGGCAGAAGGAAGACAAGGGGGGGGAGGAGGTGGTGATTGCCGATTTTGGGGTGGGTGGTGGTGGTGTGGGCTGGGGTAGAGGTTCAGAAGATGAAGAATGGCTAACTCCGGGGAAGGAGCCTCCCAGTCCACGAGGTCCGAAGGGTCTGCGAGAATCGATTCTTAGAGGCTGGAAAGGGTCTTGGACCATATGAGCAAGGTAGATGGAGCTTGATTATCAAATATCACGTGATTATGCCCCTTCCAAGTGTTCCAAAGTAGGAGACCGAGTAGAAGCCGCCATGCTATGGAGACCACTAGGTTGGAGAAATGATGGATCAATAAATCTTCAAGCAAGGATTTGGTGCTTTCAAAGGTGATATCTAAGGGGCCAAAAATATCAAAGGCTTGCGACTAGACCTGCTCAGTTAAAGGGCAGTTCATGAAGATGTGGGGCTAGGTTTATTCAGCCTGCCAGTAGAGGAAGCACCAAGACAACCCAATGAAGCTCCTCTTGAGGAGACGATCCCATGTCAAGATACGTTTGTGCACCACCAGCCAGAGGAAGTGGGCCACCTTTGGTGAGAGGTGTCCATTTCAGATTCTCTTCCATACCTGAGATTTGGATTTACTTGCATCGCCACACGAAGGAGATGTTGGGCGTTGAGGCCAGTCGTGGACGAGATGGCCATATTCATGGCATCTGCGACATTTGAAAGGGACGTTCTCATAGACAAGAAGTTGAGTCTAGGTGGATTAGGGGTATATCAGGTCGATAGATTCTGGCAGGGGTTTAGAGATGTTCATATGGACATAGATTTGGCCATAGGTTGCATGTTGTCATCGTTTAGTGATTTTCGAGGTTTTGACAAATGCTCCTATTGAGTTCCTGATTCCTTCTAGGATATCTAGCTCCCAGAAATCATCAGGTAGGAAGTATATTCACACCCAAACTGGGGGCATAGTGAACTCCCGTTCATCTGGGTTGCATGATTCCTCCCAATAGCGATTCAAGTGGCCTGCACCACCCATGAAGTAAGGGCCATTTTTGAGGATCTCTTATGATCCTCCGGATATTCAAAGATCATTTTAAAGAACCCTTTGGCCCTGATCCAAAGCTCAATATTCCCTTTCGGGGACCACTTGTTCTGGATCTAAGCCAAAATGTCCTGTTCTCATGGCCATACCCCCAAAAACTTGCAGATCATTGCATGATATTTCATATATTGTCGATATTTATCCAAGCGGTTGTTTGGGATAACAAATTTTGTGACCATTTCCTTTGGAAGGCATAACCTCTTTCCTTCCTTTGCTTGCCATTGTGCCCCCATGACTGGGATTTCTGCAACCACAGAGGAGCCATTAGGTCCATTAGGTGTCTGTCCTTATACGAAGGGTGTCCAATTTTTTGCGTTGTGGTAAGACTACGGCCCCTCCTGCCACAGCAGGGGGCTTGACATTTGGGCTTCCACTTTGGCTTGGAATGAAGTAGGGCCCTGCAAACACAATGCACGGCTCGGCAGAGCAGGCCTCACAACAAGGAGGGTTGCAGTTAGGCTAGCGAAACCCTAGTTGACGAAACCCTTAGCAGAGAAGATTGAACCAGAGACTACTCCATGGGGATTTCAATGTTACATTGAAAAATAAATTTATTTACAAATTAACTAAATTCAAAATTTAGTTATTTTTTAATTTTACAAATTACTTATCCAACAAATTCAAATTTTGATTTAACCATATAATCTGCAAGTATTTATTAAAAAATAATATTTCATAGGATTCTCTCATTTTCTCATAAACGGAAATATAAGAGGCTTATTAATTTGTCTTCTAAATTAAAATTTCAAAGCAAGACTAGAAGAAAAAAATTGAAAAACAAGAAATTAAAAAAGAAAGCAACTATAATTAATTATACAACATCAAAATGTAAAATGATATTTTATATTTTTTAATATTAGAAATAAATATTTGGAAATATTATTTTATAACTTTAAAAAAAGCCATTTATTAGTTAGTGTCAATAAATAGAATGTAATTATGAAACAAATTGTTTGTCAAATCATGTTATAAATGGGGCTAATCACAATGTTTCATAAACTTAAACCTATTCAATTGGGAAACAATTTGTTTATCAAATCACTCAAGCTAAAACCCTTTGACAAATATGAATATCTATTTTAAATTTTACTATTTTTAAAATTAAGTTATTTTAAAAAATAATTAAATTATCTTTTAGTGATAACATTTTATTGATAAATAAATTGTTTCTTTATCTAATATTAATTTCTATCAATATTAAAATCAACATAATCTAAACTCAATTTAATTATTAAAATATATCTAAATAATATATCTAAATGATTCTAAATTCAATTTAATTATTAATAAAATATAATATATATGTGTGTGTGTGAGAGAGATTCATGAATGCAAATAAGATCTTGAAATCTGTATGGACAGGATTTAAAGTTATTTGCTATTCAGTATTTTGTAACATTATATCCTGGGGTTTGAGAGTTATAAACATTTGTATGGAATAAAATAATGATTAAGATCCAAATGACAAGAATCACATTTATAGGTTAAAAATAAATTAACTGATTCTATTCAATATAATATATGGATTTAAATAGTTAAGGTTTTTAATATGTTGGGTTTATGTGTATGGACTCATCAAAACCTTAGAAGATGATAAGGGAACATTATTCAAGATTAATATAGTCCTTTTTTTAATAATGAGATTATCTAACATGTCAATTTATGTAAATATCTACTCCCGACTGTAATTATAATAACTTTTGATAACTTTACTCAAATTATTTTAATATATTATTGTTCACTATATTATTTAAATTTAATAATAATATTATATTATAATCCATTATTTTAACAAATGATACTAAAGAATATGAAAAGTTTATATCTATATTTAATAAATTATAAGAAAAAAAACATTTCACAATCAACAAACATTTCACAATCAAATTCCATATAAATAGACAATTTCACAATAAAATTTATTTCCCATAAAAATTGAAACTCCGAATTTTTGTTTTTTACTCAAAATAGTTTAAACCAGCATTCCACAATCAAACTCCACAAATTCCATATAAATGAATAATTTCACAATAAAATTTATTTCCCATGGAAATTTAAACTATGCCTTTTTATTCTTTATTCAAAATAGTTTAAAAATCGAAAGAAAAAATTACTTCGTAATCTGCAAATTGTAGGAAGAAGATACATGACAACAGTTAGAAATGCGGGAGACGTACTTTCACATGTCATCAATTATGTCAATAGTTTCGAGTCTTTCGTACTTAAATGATTTAAAATAAAATAAAAATAAAAATTTATAAATTTTTAATTATTATATGTTATTAATTAAAATTTATATTATTTAAATGGTAAAATAACATGTAATTTTAATATACTATATAAAAATAATATAATATAATATAATATAATAAATGTATAGGGATATGTATTGTTTCTTTCAAGAAACATGAAATGACAATAATATATTTTTATTCAAAAAGTGTGAAATGACATTTATTATATGTATTTTACTTTGACTTTAAAATTACTTAGAGCACTACCATGGTTAACCATTAGTTCCACTATAGAGAATGTGACAAGTAAGTACTTTTAACTCAATCAATCCACATCAACCATTAGGGATGATGTCATCACTTAATGTGATTGGTTCTCATAAAGTGAATTTTGATTGTACATTTTCTTTAGGAGGCCCATTTTAGACCTCAAAATTCCCCTAATGATGTCTACTTGAGGATTAAGTCCAAAAATAGTACTTTGTACACTGGTAGCTGTGCAAAATTAGCACCACGCTACTGTGGACTTTTTGAAGTACTGGAAAGAGTGGGACCAGTGGCATACAAGTTTGTTTTACTTAGTCACATTAATGTTCATGATGTTCTTCATGTTTCATTATTAAAAAAGTATGTGCATGCTCCTACTCATATTATTAATTGGAACTTGATACAAGTGGAACCAGAAGAGGAATTCCTTCCAGAGCCATTTCACATACTGTCATGGGAACAAATTAAGCTCCAAAACAGAACAGTGGCCAGGGTGAAAGTGGAATGGAGGCACTTTGCACCCGAAGAAGCTCATTGGGAACGAGAGGAAGATATGAAGGAAAAATATCTATCATTGTTTGAAAAGTGAATTTTATGTTTTGTCTTTGCAACACTGAGGACAGTGTTTTGTTTTAGAAGGGGAATATGTAATTTCCCCAGTTTCTCTGCTTTTACTAGACATATGAACAAGTCCTAAAGGGTAAATTAGACCCCAAAGGAAATTTTTATTGTGGATTTATTTTATTATTTTAATTTAATAAAATAAAAAATGGAATTAATTGTGCAAAGACAAGATTATGATTAGAGATCAGGAAACCAAATCCATGAGAATGGATAAGGTTCATAAGACTTTCATAGTTCTCCAAAAATCCTTGGAGAAAAAAAATTAATATTGAATTTTAGATTGGAGATAAAAATCTAAAAAGCTACCCAGCAAAGAGGAAAGTTACTGAGAAGAGGTGGAATAAAACTAGAAAAAGGAAAAATCTAGTTTGAAAGTACTTTTGTGGAAGAAACAAATGGAAAGCCTAGGAAAAAAGGAAAACAACATCCTGATTAACTGGACGAAGTTAAGGAAACAAGCTGAGGAGAAAGCAGGCTTGAATAAGAAAATTATGGATAGATAAGAAGTGGTCTATTGCTAGAAGATTTGATCTCTACTCGGGGGGGAATTGTGGAGAAATAACTCAAAGGTTGGGTGAAAACTAGCCTAGCTTAAGTGGTATGCACCAGTTAATTAATTTTAACTTAGATTTTTAGTATTATTATTCTTATTATGGTGAAGTAAATTTGTAGTAATGGACTTGATTAAATCTGTTCAAGAGTAGATGTTGTACTTTAAAGGAAAGGTTAAAAGGACTAAGTGTCAGTTAATTGGTAGGTCTATACATTTAACATAAGAGTCTATAATAAATACAACTTGTCTCTCGTATGGTTGCATAGACAATAATTCAAAGAGTACCAACTCTCGTAATGTCTAAACCTTGGATGAAGTTTTAAATCCGAAGTTAGGTGACTTCATAATTTATTATTGAATAATATTTCCGTTTTAGCATTATTCTACCAATAAGGAAATTCTATAAATAAACTAATATAGAATGAAAATAAATATGCATGACAGTTCATATGAAATTATAAAATTCAAGTAAATTATAGACTATAGTGGAAATGAATGATGTAATACTAATATTGAGACATTTCAGTAATAATTTGCAATGAGGAACTCATCAATTATTACTAGAACTGAAATATAACTTTTAAGAAAAGTATTACATCAGAAATACAAATATAACTTCATTAAATAAGAAAAGAGTTTGTCAAATATATTACAGAGTTATGAAAAATCTAAGAATATAAATCCATACTGTTACACAGTTGAAATTCAACCTAGGCATAACTAAATTATACAATTGGTAACTCTGTCCCATTTATAATAAGCTGTAAAATCTCTCTGGAAATTATGGAGAGATAGTATATCAGAAAGCCCCAAGTGGGTTCTTGGACCAACTTGAAGAGAAAAAGTCCACAATTATCATTGAATAGAAAAGATGAACAACAGTATGCAAGCGCAGTAATATATAAGTGGTACCTGCACATGACAGAAATTATGAATTAGTTCTGGTTTAGGAATATAAAAATAACCTGAAATAATAACAGATTTAGGAAATCCAACCTGTAATAATAAGAGGAGAATTATTTATTGTAGAGAAGGATGTAATGTACATCCTAAACTAAAAGGAATCAAGTTAAAATTGTTAAAAAAAAATCTCAGAGGATTACCAATATACATTCAAACTAAGAGGAGTGGCATCATTCCTGTACAAAGTAAAGAAAGTAACAAGCGTTATGCTAGCATGAAAGTAGTTGAAACTCAACTCAAAAAATAATACAAATATGTACAAAATGGTAAAATGATGAGCATAAATCCATCGTAGAAATCAAACAGATATGAATACAAATTAAAAAGTAATATACAAAACTAGGAGGCTTTTGAAAGGGAAGTTGAGATTCCTCTATAAGGAGAAAGTAAAATTTAAGGCTCAGAAAACCAGAGTATGGATTATAAACCAAGGAACAACCAACTTAACAATTGGGCAAGAAGAATCGTCATATACAAATCTGGAGCTAGCAAAGAAAAACCTAATTGCTAATGAAGCCACAAGGAAACGACTGACGGTAAAAAGAAATCAACAATTAAAAGAGATAGTGTCATGGTAAGAAAATTACCTTTAGACTTGGTAATGGCTCTCGGGCGGAAATGAGTGGAAGAGATGGAGTCTTCCTGTTCGGCCATCTACATTTCACAAAAACATTGTTAGACCATAGATACATAAGAGTGGTCAATGTATAATCTAAATGAAGAAAAAAAAAATTGCGTAAAAGAAAGGGGCACCGTAAACACATAATAGTTTCTCAATTCTAGAATGAATACAACTATGAGAGGTTCGAGAAGGAATTCCATACGATACTCGTTCATAGGGATCTACTAAATAAATGTAGTAGAGTTTTGAATCATATAAACAAATAGCGAAATTTTTGTGAACTAAATAAAAAAAATACAAAATTAAAATGTAATTCCTAGTTGGCCCTAATTACCAAATATAATTGAACAATTACCAATCTCTACAACCACCCCGCAATAATTCAATTCGTATCTCATAGTCAACTAATGGCTACGTAAATTGCGTAGAGGAACCCACGTACAAGAAGTGTTGATTGTGGGGCAACTGTGTTGTCAACGCAAGAGATTACCTGGGTGTGTAGAGTTTCAATAAACCACGCCTAACAAAAAACTGTATCGTGGATGAGCAACACCATCATTTGGAGTTCTGGCCAGAGCAATGAATAAATTAGAAAGAAACTGAAATACCATAACAATGAAATAAAAAACAACGAATGTAAATTTCAAAACCCCAGCAATCAAGGCATCTTACCTTGGTAGATTGATGAGGTAGTCCTCTACGAAAAAACGAAATTCTCACTTCCATTTTGAGAGAATGATTCTCATCTCCCAGGTAAACGAAAGAAGATCCGAGAATGAAATTGATTAAAAGTAAGTGAAAGGAAGAGCTGAGGCAGAAGGGAGGATGCTCAACAGAGATGTGGAGTGAAAAATAGTCCCAAATAAAAAATGAAACCATTTAAGGAACCTCAAACCCTAACTAAGAATATATCCTCACTGTCCACGTGTAAGAGATCTGGTGTTGGAGGAATTCTCACGGATTGAAGGGTTCAATCAAGATGCAGACGAGCCATGTGAAGTTGTACAGTCAAATTAATGTCAATATTTCCCGAGGAAAATCACATATAGAGATTTGGTGTACACTCATATGAAGAAACTACTAAAATTAAACCATAGTAATCACTACGCCTCAAAATTCCAATGATGGATTTAATTCTGACAACGTAGTTAATGCACGATACGAATTAATGCAGGTGAATGCAATATAATGTTTCAATTTCAGATGGTAGACATTCGAATTGTCACATAGATAGCCAACGTCCCATTAAACCTTGGAAAAATAAGTGAATCGATGGAATAAAGGTTTCACATAAGACTTGATTGCAATATATAAATTTGATGAAAGGATAATATGCCTTAGTGAGATGGGTTAAATATAAAATGTGGATACAAACTCATATGAACATAGTCTGAACTCTTAATAAGGGTTATGCGTAAAGTTCAAAGCCTTAGAGGAAATTAATATCCTTTAGAATGAAGCCCTAAAAGGGTAATTTCTGTTATGATCATTTATATACCTATCAGAAAGAAGAGATAGTTATAAATTCTAAATTAAAGTTAATTCCATGTATATATGGTTGGGGGGAATTAGGCTTAGAAAATGTATAAGTAGTTAACATGGGAAGATAAATTGTTATTAATAGTTAAAGGGGGGGAATTTAACTATTACTTTACACATTTCCATGTAAAACAAAATGGGATGGTTTCATAAGACATAAAGTCTCATTGAAAGGGTAGAATTGGAATTTTGGTTCCAATGAGTATATGTGAAAGTTATGAATGAATAAAAGTAACGCAAGGTAAAATGTTAGTGGATGATATACATCAGAATGTGATGAAAAATAATCAGTTCATGGGGTGTGATTAGTATTAGTTCTATAAATAGATATATTTTTTTGTCAAAATGGAGATGTTACATTCATCGGCCAGAAATTCAAAGGAATTTTTAGATGCATGAGGCACTGATTTTAGGGAGGAAGTTGGGGCCTAAGGCGACCAGGGAGGACCATGCGCTTGAGAGCCCGAGCAGTCAAGAGGAGTGGGCTACGGGGGTCGGGTCGGCTTGGAACGACAACCTTGGACTGATTCGAAGCCATCACTATCCTTGGCCATTACAGTTGCACAAGCTTCTATGGTTATAGTTAATTGGAATTCTCATAAGAGATGGTCATATTCATGGCATCTGCAACATTTGAAAGGGACGTGCTCATAGACGAGCGGTTGAGTCAAGGTGGAATCATGGTATATCAGGTTAATAGATTTTGATAGGGGTTGAGAGATGTTCATATGGACACAGATTCGGGCATAGGTCACATGTGGCTGTTGTTTAGTGATTTTCGAGGTTTTAACAAATGCTCCTATTGAGTTCCCGATTCCTTCCAGGATATCTGGCTCCCAAAAATCATCAAGTAGGGATTAGAGTCGAACCCAAACTAGAGCCACAATGAACTCCTCTTTGTCTATGTTGTAGCATTCCTCCCAATAGAAAATGAAGAGGCATGCAATGCCCATGAAGTAAGGGACATTTTTAAAGATCGCTTACAGTCCTCCAGATCTTCAAATATCATTGTAAAGAACCATTTGGCCCTAATTCGAAATATTCCCTTTCGGGGACCACTTGTTCTGGATCCAAGCTAGAATGGCCTGTTCTCGTGGCCATACCCCCAAAAACTTGTAGATCATTGCATTATCTTTCATATATTGTCGATATTTTTCCAGGCATTTGTTTGGGATGGAAAATTTTGGGTTGATCATTGCCTTTGGAAGGCATCAACTCTTTCCCTCCTTTTCTTGTCGTTGTGCCCCCATGACTGGGTCTTCTGCAATCGTAGAGGAGCCATTAGTTCCATTGGGCGCCTGCCCTTGTACGAAGGGAGTCCAATATGCTGCGTCGCGGTAGGACTACGACACATCTCACCGCGACAGGGGGCCTGGAATGATGGAGGGCCCTGCAAACACAATGCATGGCTAAGCAGAGCAGACCTAATGATGAGGATTGTTGCAGTTAGGCTAGTGAAACCCTAGCTAACGAATACCTTAGTAGAGAAAATTGTACCAGAGACTATGTGATGGGGATTTTGATGTTACATTGAAAAATAAATTTATTTACAAATTAACTAAATTTAAAATTTAGTTATTTTTTAATTTTACAAATACTTATCCAACAAATTCAAATTTTGATTTAACCATATAATTTGCAAGTATTTATTAAAAAACAATATTTCATAGTGTTTTCTCATTTTCTCATAAATGGAAATATAGGAGGCTTATTAATTTGTCTTCTAAATTAAAATTTCAAAGAAAAACTAGAAGAAAAAAATTGGAAAACAAGAAATTAGAAAAAGAAGACAACTAAGAATAATTATACAAAGTCAAAATGTACAATGATATTTTATACTTTTTTAATTAGAAATAAATATTTAGGAATATTATTTTATAATTTTAAAAAGTGCCATTTATTAGTTAGGGTCAACAAAAATAATTTAGGA